>OMLF01026326.1:74136-97448 GCA_900302615.1 Holocentrus rufus | reverse complement strand
TGTTTCATGTTTTCCCTCCATTTTTTTTATTTCTTGATGTAAATAAGTCTGTTTACTGACTTTTGTTGTGCCTGTACATTTAAACTGGACCTTTTTGAATTAGCGGCAAGATTTTTTTTTTTCCATCTAAAAGTTAAGAATTGTAATCTGCAAATGTTTTGTGATAGAAAATATGGCCATCATCATACAAGGCCAATGATTCACTCAGGGTCTTCTATTGAGTTAATTCTTATATCCTCCAACTCAAGGGTCTTGTAAGGGATCATTATGGTCTTTATAACTCCAAGTATCAAACTCAAAATCATTATTTAGATTAATTAAGATGTTAAGAAGGGAATTATGCATTTATTTAGCACATGTTTAGAGTTGGGCCATTAAATGTGAAATGCACCCCAAAAACAAATTGATAGACTGTTATTACAATAAGAGATTAGGCAGTTGAATTGATATTTATGAACATGATGAACGATATTCCAACAGTAGAGACCAGAACTAAGTTGTACATTCGCGCACATTTTTTGTTCCCTACTTTTATGCAAACATTTTGGTTTCTTTTTTTCTATTCATGATATTTGTCAATAGTTTTGCCATCAACCCTGCATCCATAACAAAGATGTAAAGGCAAGTAGGAACTGAGAATTGTTACCAATATGAATCCTCTCTCCCTTTTTACCAAGATGAAAAGTTATAGTTACAGGGGCATTAAATGATTTATGACTTCATGACCTTTTATTGCAACTAAAAACCTGCAATAACAGCAATAGGTCTCACGACAGGCACAGGTTATGGTGGCCTGTAATGGACAGAAATATAAACCTTTCAGCTTGCACATGAGAGCAGAGATCCAAAAGAAGAATCTAGTGAAGAGGTAATATATCACAATGCAATAATACTGCTTTGCCGTTTACGTTTTTGGCTCGAAAATGAAATGTGTTGCTCTCGTGGCATCATCCTCTTTATTTGAATCTGGTGTAGAAATAGTTCAGTTTTGGTATTGATCAACAACCCTGTCAGACCTCCACAGATAAGGCTCTTTTTTGCTGCAGGGCAGTAAAAAAAAAAAAAAATCAATTGTTTACAAAATGTGTCTAAAACTGCTTTCAAAGTACGTTTTTTTTTGCAGCCCCTGGAAATGTGGTCTTGACAGTTTCAAAGGACTGAATTTTTTTTTTCAAAACACTACATGGGGCCTGAGACTTCAGCTTGTCATCGGTAGACTTTCTGGAGCTGTGTAGTCTGACAGAAAGTGACTTTGCAGGTCTCTGATTTTATTGTCACCTGATAACATCGCGGTGTTTGTTTCTAATTCAGGGAGAAGCTTCCTCATGTTCATAAATTTAGAATGAACTGTCAGAATCAAAGGAGTATAAATGTGAATTCTGTTTTGGGGTGATTTTCTGTGTAACATCAATGTCCTATGACAAAGGCCCATACTTTTTCCTGTTAAATCAAGCAGGGGGGAAAAAAATCCTGAAAGACAATGTCGTCTTTGTTTTCTCACTGACTTCTGAGTTTTCCTAACCTGGTTTATTTTGTATGTTAGAGGGAACATCTTGTTTAAGGCTTTTTGAGGGGAAATACTTTTTGGTGTGGGAGGTTTGGAAATTGGAACTGTTTGAAGGCGGCGGTGAAGGAATATCTGTTCATATCCATAGTTTTTTTTTGTTCTGTAAATAATCCAAGTCCAATATTAATATTTAACTCTTAAAACTGCACGTTTTGTACACTGTATAGAAAACACAACTTCAGATAGAAGTTGTTTATACTGGATCTTTAAAAGCTAGAAAATCTTGACAATGTTAACTTCAGTTTTGCATTGTTTGTACAGGATTCTAGACCTATTGAGATTTCTAAGTTAGGATTGAAATGGTTGATACTGAATATGGTGTCTTTCACTTGAGAACATGCCTGGAACATCTTTTGATATCCAATAACAAAGCTATACTTGGCTGGCTAAGAAGTTGACTGTTACATTTAAAAACAAAATGTATTTTTCTTGCAGTGTGATAGATTCTTCTAAGCATTTTGAATTGTGTAGATTTCGAACACAGCATTTCAAGCACTACAGTGGGAATAACACTGTGCACAATGCTTATAAGCCTGTAATGTTGTAAATGTAAATACCGCATTTTAGAACACTTTTTTTTTATATATAGAAAGTTGTTTCAGGTTTGACGTGTGGTTTTGATCGGTTGGATATTTCATTCACAAATAATCATTTAGTGTTGCCTTTTTTCCCAATGACCAAAATCCAATGTCTTATGTGTATTGTACACATTGATCTTAGTGTCAGGGATGAGTGAACTTTTCTTACTGCTGGCACACTTTGTACATAAATACAGACTTGTTAACGACACACAAACCTCCATTTACTCACACGTACACATATACACTTGACTAAAACACAGTTTTATATTGTTGGGGACAAAAGTATGGATGCATGTTTTTTTTGATATATATATAAATATATATATATAAAAATGCATACACACACAAACACACAGACACACACAAGGGCTTTTAAAGTGCAAAATCTGAGATCTGCAAAGAGGTTCAATCAAAATAGACTGGATTTCCTGCCAGAGCTAGGCTATGTTTACATTTGCTATAGTATTCTGAAGCCTTCCAATTATATGCTGTGTCTTGCACTCCCCTCACACACCTTAACACAGTCCGACTTGTTTGACTGCACCAGTGACGACTAGCACTCCCACTCCACATGAACTGAAATGCATTCAAACTTGTTCACTGATGTTGAGATGCTCGATCCGTTTCCAGCAGCCTCTGCTTGAGTGTTGCAGACAATCTTGTCCCCCCCTCCACTCCCCTTTTTTGATGGTGGTAATCCTCGTTTTTAATATGGTGAAATTTAGCTAAGTCAGCTCAGAGGGAAGGTTTATTTTGGTCTCCTTTTGAGCCTTGCTGCAATGAGATTTAAAGCGTTTTCTAATTAATTTGCTTGATTCAGTTGTAACCTCATCGTTCGACATGCTCCGGTCTGAGCTGTTTAACCCCTCTGTTTCAGCAGCTACATTACCTCCCAAACAGGTTGTCTAGTTGTACATTTGGCTTCGATAATCATTTCATGTGACAGATAAACTTATCAAATCTGTAGCCTAATATTTGTAAGTGCCCGGTTAATTTTGATAAGACTTCAATTCATAAACCACAGACCACTGTAATGCATGATTGAAGACGGTCACACTTATAATCAGAGGGAATGAATGTGTCATTTTTCCTCAATCTAAGAGTTATGTTGATGAATAAGGTTCTCATATCACTACATAAATCACTTCTAACTTCTATATGATCTTATGCAATGTTCAAAATGTACAAACTAAGTATGATGTTAATGGGATAGATCTATATGGTCTTGCATAAGGTAAACCCAATAAAATTTTGTCATTCATATTTTTTGTGTGTGTATTTTTCTTTACTCAGGGATGTTTCCAGTTTCATAAATGTCTTAGATATGAAATGATCAGTGCAGTTTTGCAGACTCCCTTCCTTGTTGTTCATGTACAGGAGTGTACTTCAATTTCTCAAAGTTGTGTATAAACATAGCAGGGCACTGAATTGGATGTGACTCTATGTCCTATCCTAAACTTTCCATGTTCACCATTACATAAACAGTCAGGGGTGTCCTTTCATCTGTAGAGATCACAGGTAAAAATAGGAAAACCTGTAGAGGTCACAGCCATAGAAACATGGGAAATGTAAATAAATGGCGACCTCTTGTGTCATTTCTTCATATGGCATAGTTGTCTGAAGCGTTGCCTGTTTAAATGTAGTTAATTAAATTGCACTACAATTAATTCTGCCTACTCAAACACCATGAAAATGCGAAATGTGTTTTGTGTAAGAAAATAGGTTTGAGGACAAACATCACTCAGATATTATGCCTAATCATACCCAGAAGTGTGTCAAAGGTACAATGTAATTTCGAGAGTAAATTTACAGAACTAAAATTTGTTTCCTAAACTTCCCATGTCAGATGTTTTTATGTTTTTCAGTTACCTTTTAGGCTCTTTAGGGCATAGAATTTGAATTGATAGATTGGTAATTCTCATTCTAGTTCATGTTCTTGAATGGCGAGTTGCCTCGTACTTTTACAATGACTGTCATAACATCTTTTTATTATGTTGCCATGAAATTAAGCGATGACTTAGTGTATGCCGCTAAAGTTGATTTGATTTCTATCCATTCAAGTTCTGTGGTTTGGCGTAATGATCCTCTTTTTTTGTGGAGGCAAAGATGTCGTGTAAGAAAAGATAATAATCCACATGAGCATCCGCTAGAACGGGATATTTTTTGCACCTGCGCAGTTCTACAGACGACGCTATAAAAATGTATATAAAATAAGATTGACGTTTTTTTTCTGATACAACCATTAGCTGTAAAATGAAGCACTGATCGTAATGGACATCAAGCATATAATATATCTCGAATAATATTAAAAATTTTACTTGTTTTAATCATTTGGTGAGTGAACGGCAGACTTGACACCGCGCATGTGCGAAATGTAAGGACTGCAAAACAAATGTAAGTGTAAATGTGTTTGACTAACTTGAAGGACATTATCATATCAGGCACTACCACAGAAACTATAAAGGCCACAGTAACAGCGAAATTATCAGGAATATCACCGGAATAAATCTTGGGAACGAGTGTCGGTCATAGATTCGGTCTGATCTGCCGAAGGGTATTTAAACAAACACGGAAGCATAAGGGGATTAGTGCACGGTTTCGCTATATTTGTCTCTGGCTTGAGACGGAACGGGTGGTTTTTTCAGGAGGGAAACTTTATAAGGTTTAACCCGATCTGAACACGATTAATTCATATAGCTTAATTACCCGAGCCACTGCAGCCATACTGAAAGGTAACAGCAAATTTCCATCATTCACCTTGTTAATTTTGTCGGTATATAAGGTTATTTAATCCGCCTGAGTTTGCGCCATTTTCGCTAGTTTTGTCAATGCATAAATGTGCGCCTTTTAGCTCTGGCGTTCTTTGTCCCTTTTTGTTATGGGTAATGATAAGGTATATTTCCGCAAAATTTTTCACAATACTTATAACGATTCCAAAGAAGGTAGTATTAAACGTTAAAACGAAGGCAATATTCACTTTCTCGCAGCCAGATCCGTGACCAAATCAAGTGCATGTGCGCATTTTTGTGCTGCATTAGGCCGCGCCAGGCGCTAACAGCGCGCCAGCGCCTGCTAGGTAGCAGGATTCTGGCGCACATGAGCTAGCCAGCTAGCTAACCGGCTAGCTTGCTAATTTTGGGCAGCTTGAGGGTCATTTTGTAATCGTTTACTTTGCTAATAAACCTAGGTAGGGGCTCGATGAACACTGAACTAACGAGTGAGGTGTAACGAGTTGGTTTTTATTAGCACTGTAGTAAGAATGAACTGGACACAATTTGGGGAGTTCTAAAAACATTTCTGGCAGACCACCGGCTAACTTTGCTAGCTCCCCTTGTAAGTTAGTCATGTGGCAGACTTGTCGACTATGCGTTAGTCTCATTACGGCGAGGCTGGTAAACTTAAATATAAGTTGGTCAAGTGAGTGGAGTCAGTGAGTGTTTTGCAGACACTGTTTTGCCGGTATAGCATTTTGTTGCCTTGCTGACTTAGCTAGTACGTCAAAAGCGTTGTTGCCATAGAGATCATTAAGACTGTTCAACTAAGGGAGTTAATTTGTACTTCCTGGCTGACACTGAAGCAATCTGACTACAGTGTGTGACGGCATTTTATAGTGAGTTCAAAATAAGTGTAGGGTCAGAATGGTCCGAATTGATGAGGACAAATAGAAAGTTGACTAAATGAATGGCGTCTTATCTATCAGTCACTTCGGGAAGGTGATCCGTATCCCCAGCCAAAGCAGATATTAGGTGATTTTAGTGATCAGAACATTTTGAAACAGAAGAGGAACCAATTCAGTGAAATAACCTGGTCTCCTCTTTGTATGGAAAGAAAACCTGCCTACATAGGGTCCTCCACAGTTTTTCAACCTTGTCCTGTAGTGCTCTCTATCCTTGTTTTAGCTCCAACTCTACTCCTCTACAACTGACTGATTTAAGGTGTCATGAGAATGTGTAGCCCTCAGTTGAATCAAGTGTGCAGGAGTACAGCTGGTGCAAAGACCACAAGACAGGAGGACTTGGTTGAGAAACACTGCTCCATGTTGCATGATTAGAGATCACTGTCAGGAAGGTATTTAGAAAGTCCTATATATATATATTACAGTTCACAATATCTCATAACTAATTCACACAATGTTTTAGAGAATAAAAACTGATCTCTTATACAAAGCCCTTGACTGGACCATGTTGCCACACTAGTTGCAGGTAGAGAGCAAGGTGGAAAACTTCTAAAACATTTGATTAGACAGATGCCAAGTGGTCAGTCAACCAAATGGACCAGTGCTCTAAAACACCCACACTGCATACTTTGTGGTCCTCTGAAGAAAGCCCAGTTTCATCAATGTTTTAGACCAGACAATCACATGCAATGACAGAGCGAGAGTCTGCAGGTTTTCATCCCACGATGCAGCAGGTGATTTTTTTTTTTCAGTGATTGCTGCAACCTTAACACGATTGGACAAATTAATTAGTGAAATTACCTGATGTAGACTGACTGAAAGCCTGCAGACTCTGGTGCTCCATGGCCCAAGGTTGTCTATCTCTGGGTTACACCTGTTCTGCTCTTGTCAAAGTTGTAACAACCAGTTGCATCATTGAAGCACTAATATTAACATTATCTGGCTGAAGTTATGACAGGATGTTTACTTTTAAAGACCATAAGTATTGTAATCAGTCCTTGTGTAAACTCAAACTGTCTTTCTTTGCAGGTGTCCAGCAGTCATGTCTGGCATTGCATTGAGCCGGCTTGCCCAGGAGCGCAAAGCATGGCGGAAAGACCATCCTTTTGTAAGTAGCATCTTATAAGATGCATTTGTTCTGCTTTATAATGCTGAGTAAATACAGCTCTGATGCTTTGTACCATTTTTTAATTTCTCAGGGATTTGTTGCTGTACCCACAAAAAATCCAGATGGAACCATGAACCTCATGAATTGGGAATGCGCTATTCCTGGCAAGAAGGGGGTAATGTTATTACTGTGTTTGTGATTGAAGTATTTATATAATGGCAGCTTGTTTGTTATTTAGTGGCCGCTGTAAGATGCAGCATTCTGAGCAGTGTAATCCAAGTCAGTGACATTTGCATAGCAATTGCAGAAAAGCGTATCGGTCTTTTACCAGTTCTATTACTTCATCTTATTACAACTGTGGAGTTATGTGGAACGTCTTGCATACCCTCTTGTGCCAGCAAAGCTAATGGATGCCAAGAAGTGGATTGAGCCAATTTTCTCAGGAACCAAGACTGTGGTGTGAAAACTAGAGTATCCACAGCAAGAGCTTGATCAGTAATGAGGGGCCTGAAAATCCTAAACCTGCCCTTACAATCAACACGACTCAAATCTTCAGTTGTCACTTTTGCATTTGTTGACAAAGTCTCTAAGAGGCATTATTGTGGAGGGAAATGTGCATATCCAAAAAACAATTGTGAATTTTTGGATATGCAAGTTTCAGCAATTAACCTGTGAAATCTCATTTTATCCTCAGACCCCGTGGGAAGGAGGGTTGTTCAAACTGCGCATGTTGTTCAAGGATGACTATCCTTCCTCACCTCCAAAATGTGAGTCACTAACCTGTGTCCGACTTGTGTTCAGTACTAAACACATCTTTGGTTTCGCTCACAGTAACAGTACTGCGCATTGTTCCCGTCATGGTGTGGAAATATATCAGTAAGCTGCAGTGAAATCATGAATCTTAATGAACCTTAATGGGAATTTCTGGAGCGCAGTGTGTGTGTGAAGTAGATTTCTACCTCATTCATCCTTTTAGAAAAACTGGAGCTTTTTGTTCTTGAAAGGTCCAGTATTGTTTTAAACAGTTAATGTTGTAAATGTATTAGAAGGAGCACTGTAGCTGCTATAAAGGCAGTGTGGCGCTGATTCTTATCATGTACTTCATATCCATATATTGTGCAGAGTTAATGTTCTTTTGTCTATCCCCATCAAAAGTACAAGTACCAGGAAGTGACTTAATGCCCCTAACCAATAACAGCTGTCGGGCTTTTTCAACTACGGTGACGTTTGTTTTGTGCATATGTGAAACTTAAGTGCACTGTGCGTTCCTGTTTGTGTTGCAGGTAAATTTGAGCCTCCACTCTTCCATCCAAATGTGTATCCATCAGGCACAGTATGCCTATCTATTCTAGAGGAGGACAAGGACTGGAGACCAGCCATCACAATAAAGCAGGTTAGGATTGCCAAGCGTATCCACCAGACTTCCTGTTGTTGTAATTTTTTGAAACGTTTTCAACTGGCTCAGTTTATTTCTGTATTTTGTTCATACTTTAGAAGAGAAATGGCAGTCCAGGTTTTTGCTTTAAGTATTTGAGTGGGGCCCAAGTTGTTAAATATATTGACATGTTTTCAGAATCATATTTGTTTCGGTTCAATATGTCCAAGATCTTGGGATACCCTTTGGTAGATTAAAAAAACGTTTGTTTTGGTTAACTGACTCCGGCATGAGCTTTAGTAACACCTGTGTGTAACACCTAAACTGGAGAAAATGAAGTATTTTCAAGACTGGTTGGACCGGTTGTGTGTGCAAACTGGTTGTTTTTCACATCAGTGTTCAGCTGTGCGGAGTCAGTGTATTATCAACAGTGAACACAAGTTTGCACCAGCTGAAAGAGCTGACACAATTTTTAAATCGAGAATCAAGTAACAAACACAGATTGTGTACAGCAAATGGATACCAATACTGTAAAGGCTTGTTTAGACATTCAAAACAGAATACAATACTCATAAAAAAAAGTTGATGTGAGGCATACCTTTGTGCTCATGTCATTGATTCATTCATTTATCTTGCAGATCTTATTAGGTATCCAGGAACTCCTAAATGAGCCAAATATCCAGGATCCAGCCCAAGCAGAGGCCTACACGATCTACTGGTGAGTGATGTCTCAGCTCAAGTGTGCAAAATGCTGCCCTCTGCCCTCAAATGCAGAGAATTATACGTGTAGCATTTTACCACCTAAAATTGATTATCACACAAATAGCTTGAAATAAGTCTACCATGCAAGCAGAGAGGACATGCTGCTCTGTCTCATAGCTTTACAGCTGTGAAGACTGTCGTTGTCCTTATTTGCCCCTTTCCACCGGGGCCAGAGCCCAGTTGCAGCCCATTCTGAACGTTTCCACAGCAAAAACACCGGCGCAGGGCTGGGGGAAAACTGCTCCAGGGCCAATCTTGTGACCCCAAAGCGTGCTGGTCTGGAGCCAAGAAACCAGTGGTGTTAAGGGGCCAGAAGGCAGAGTAATGCCACTGTTTAGACTAGTTTAATCGGCCTTTTTAGAACAGCCAGCAGCAACAAAAAAAAAGCTAGCTTATCATAAGAAGAAATGAGTGAAATAACTCAAAACAATCAGTCAGAGGTCCGGCTTTACTGGCACTAAGGTGCAGTAGAGAAATCCAGGACAAGTTGGAAAGTTCACAAAGGAAATCGAAGGTGTTTGAGGAAAGTAGAGTTGAGCTGGAGAAAGCCAGCGTTGTTCAAAGTACCAACCAAATTATAAAACTTGGGAAAGAAAGAAATACAGGAATTAAAAGTAAGAAAATGGCTAAAGCCAAGCTGGATGGTGCAGCGCCCACATGTCGTTCCTCATCACCACCCTTCATGTCGCTCACACCGGGTGGTGATGAGAAGGGTCCGGCCAAGCACCGCGTCAGTGGAAAAGTGGTGCAAGTCAGTGGAGAGTGAGATTACTTACATCTACAACATGCAGCTGTTTACCTCGAAGCAGGAGGCGTATTATTGGTCAAGCTCAAAACTTCACATTGATCTTGAAGAGCTTTTATCTCTGAGGCTAACGGGCATCTGCAAAACCACCACTGGCATAAAAGTAGATGGTGGACACAGCCAGTCTGACAAAAACAAAGAGAAATCCACCTGTTTTTTTGTGCTGGCTTACACCGCAGAACGATGTTTAATACTATTTGCAAAGCTATTTTCAGGCAATTAGGGGAATAAAGGCACGTGCACCCAGGATCTCAGACTGAAATGTGGAATACAGCCGATGTTTTCAAAAAAGCGTTTAACAGATTGCAGAGATGTACTGCTGCATTAACGAATGTAACCATTGTTTTAAATTGCACCGTTATTGTAAGTGGTTCTGTTTATTCTTAATCACTACTGCAGCTGTGGAAGTAGATGAAGTGGCTTCTGTTTTTAATTGTTTTATTCCTCGTTCACGGGGGCGGCAAAGTTTCTCAAAAGGGAAAAAGCTTTTAACTAATGTTCAGAGGTGGGTGATCTTTAATTTGTAATCGATTGGATAGACTGCTAAAAAAAATCCTGAAGCCACCCTTTAGAGGAGCATACCTCACATGTAAAAGAAGAGGTGTAGCCGGGGTCGCTGTGAGTAATTGTAATTTAGATGATCATTCTGTGACCCTACAGCCCGAAAGGATGTTTGTCATCGGGTGGAGTGTGTATGTAATGTAGGTCTGGAAATGTTTTCCGAAATGACGAAGCCTGCTTCAGTTTTTTGTGAGGAATGTTTGTTTTATATGATTATTGTTATTATTATTATGATTATTAAGTTTATTCCCCCACACTCTAATCCAGTCTGAATCATTAGTGATGGTTTGTGATTCAAAGTGCAGATGTATTATTGTCAAAACAGTCAAATTCAAAATTCTGAGTTTATTGAAACAGATTCAGCGCCATGCACTAAAATGAAGTGCATAAATGTTACTTATCAATACAAGGGAGTACAGAATTGATACAATATTGAAAAAAATATTGCTTTTTATTTTCCACAGCTAATGATCTCAGAAGATTAATCAGAAAAGGTTTCATGTGTTTTCACTTTGGTTTGATTTAGTTAAAGCATCACGCCATCATCACCGATTACACTATTGATTTTTTTTGTTTGTTTGTTTTAACTCCTCCTACAGCCAAAACAGAGTAGAATATGAAAAAAGAGTTCGAGCACAAGCCAAAAAATTCTCTCCCTCGTAAGAGTGAAGACTCCGCTCCGCTCCAGCAGAAGGAATGGGTTAAACAAGAATCACCTCCCCGCTCAGTCTCTCAATGAATGTGCTCCTCTCACATCGGGACTTGCTTAAAGACTTCTATTTAAAACTCCACACACATTCTGTGCCATCCGCTCTCCTCTGACCTACCGTTTTTGTTCTTAATTGCCGGTTGGCGCATAATGCTGGGAGGGGATGGGTGCTCCAGCACCCTGGTCATTTCTTTTTTAGCCGTTAATTGTCTTATGTGGTGCAAGGGACACAGCTCGGTACCAGTTTCACCAACTCCATGCAAGCTGATTGTCTTCAAAGTTCGAGGAAGAAATTGTCTTTGTCTTTTTGTTTTATTTTGCTCTCTCACAGGGTCTATTCCTTTTAAGTTTCCCCCTGTATTTTCCATGAATTTAATGTAAAATTTGCTTATTACTTCATTGTCAGTATTTCAACTGCTGTATAATGAATGGCACTTTTATACTGTCGTATCTCACTAGTGTCTCTAGATGGCTCTGTCTAATTCTCTTTCGCA
Organism: Holocentrus rufus; assembly: GCA_900302615.1. Classification (NCBI taxonomy): domain Eukaryota; kingdom Metazoa; phylum Chordata; class Actinopteri; order Holocentriformes; family Holocentridae; genus Holocentrus; species Holocentrus rufus. The sequence continues at coordinate 85,810 of OMLF01026326.1, read as the reverse complement.
GGTTTTCTATTCAGCATGCTGTAATATATGATAGAATCTGCTGCCTTGGCTGTCTTTTTGTTATCCAGAGTGTTTGCTATGGAATAAAGTAAATGGCAACAATGACTGAAGGCAGGTAGGCTTACTTCTGTATCAGACTTAAGTTTATATGGTGCTTTTGTTCATGTATGTGTTGGAGTAAATAAAACTGTTTCTATGAACCTTTTCTTTTGCATTACATGCTTGTAACAAATGTGCGCTTAAGTCTCCAGATACAAGTTAGGATATTAAGTCTTAGAAACAAAAAATATATTTTTAAGACCCCATGCCTATTTTTTAGTGATACTTAAAGGCTCTATGTAGAGTAGAAGTGGCAAATAAAGAAAATGCAGTCAAATTTTTTCTCTATTCTGTCTGTATACACTGAAGAGATCCTCGCTCAACATTTATCCTGTACCTTTGTGCATCTGGCTTGAGCAGCTGTTCTGCAATCACATGGTCAAAGATTCACCCGGAACTTTTTTTTTTTTCTTTCTCTGAGGCAAAATGAGTATCCAACACACCCAGTGCAGTGAAAGTTTATCTGCACTGACCACAGATAATATCAGTTGCTTCCACCAAGCCTTTGCATTTGGTTAACATTGTCACAAACATGATGCACCTTCCACCCACATCTCCAACCAAATATTAGGTGGTTAAATACAATGAAACCACGTGATGATAAATTCTACTGGAGCCAGTTCTAATGTGCAGAACTTTATTTTTCACGTTCGATTGTCTATTCTCAGTCTTGTAGCTTCTAGATTTCAGTTTTTGGACGTGCGTGCTTTGTGTTTGTTTTTAAATTACCACCCAGGGCACTAAATTTGGTTTGTGGGCCCCTGTGTGACATGAGACCTTGTTTTCTTGGCTCCATGCAAAGAGCAAATGTTGAGGCAGTCTACTGAAAACTAGTAAATTAAGAGTCAAAAATGCTAACAGTTTACATGGCTTTTAATAAAACACACATACTCTTAACAGCGTCTTACACAATCAGGTCATGTGATGAAAGCAACAACCTGTGCTATGAATAAATGATGCAGTCGGCATAATAGCATGAAACATTTTGAAGGTACGGTATTCTTGCGTGCACATAAATCTGGTGAATTTTTAGATGTTAACGTGAGCTACGATGAGGAACCTACTCAGTAGTGTCTAGTTAATTATGTATTTCTCTGTGGCTCTCCATTTTGCAAGATTGCAAGCTTAATGCAATGCTGTGACCAACTACTTCTGTATGTCAGGTGTACCAAAGTATCCCTGATGGCATCCGTTCTGATAATCCCCGATACATGTAGCTTTGCAGAAGGCGCCCCCTGCACTGTGTCGCTCTGCCAGGACAGAACCAGACTTCTGGAAAGCGCTCAAGGTGCAGTACTCATTGCTGTACCAGGGAGTGTCCCGGTCCAGGGATGTGTCGCTGCAGAGCCAGCACCCCGAGTCTCTGACGGCGCTCCCTGGCCCGGAGACGATGGACGGGCTCTTCAGCGGGCTCCCAGAGGCTGACAGAGGAGGTCCAGGGCTCACGGCGTAAGGGATGCCAAGGAGAGGGGCATCAGAAGCCGGTTCAGATAGGCTGGAGGACATGGACTCCTCTATCGGCTGGTGCTGAGGCAGAGAGGGGCGGTCTTCTTCTGGGGGATCTTCACACTTGGTCATGGTGTCAATTTGGAGGGTTTCCTCTGCCTTCAGCATGTCCGCTGTGTTCGGAGTCACCACCCAGCTCTACAAACACAGTCATCTCATCTATAAAGGCGTTCTCATGACAATACTTTGTGTGTTACACCAGAGGCAAGACCAGCTAAACCTACCTTGAAGTCTCCCTTGCATTCACTGTAAAGGGACTGGAAATAAGGCTCTGGAGTTGGGATAAAGGCACTTTGTCTCCACCTGCGAATGTAAAGACTTGATGACTCTTATGTGTATGTATGGAACTGCTTTGCCATTTGCTCTGTTATGATTTATCATTTAATGAAGAGTCAAAAGTAGAAGGAGGCTCTTACTTTTTAAAAGTAACACAGGACAGCAGAAACACGAGTGGCAGCACCACACACAAGGAGATGAACAGCTTCTTATCCATGTGATAAAAGAACGTCTCTGGAGGAAACTCTGCAAATTCTTCTGAAACCTCATTTTCCAGGCCTGGAAAAGTCATGGAATTAAATAAAATCGAAAGTTTTCGAAAAGTCATGCAATTTGATTTTCTTGTCTGCAATGAAATTAAACAGTAATCTTCTATAGATAATCTTCCACATAACATTTTGATGTGCAAGTCCGACTTTATGTCCCTTATGCTGTTTGTATAATGAAACATGCATGAATACGTTATGCTCCTTCACTTTCACTTCTGGTCATGTACTTATGAATGGCCATGGAAATTTTATTATGGGTCCTTGAAAAGTCATGGAAGAGTTTTTAAATTATGTCTGTGAAAATGTGTGGGAGCCGTGTGTACATGAGTCGGCCTAGATGAGAGCTTGTGTGTGTGTGTGTGTGTGTGTGTGTGTAGGGAGTAACTTGCCATTTTTGTTTGTCGTCCAGTGGACTGCAGGTGACCAGTCACTCCAGCATCCGTCGTATACCAATTCGCTCTCGGCTGTGGACCGCACCCTGGCAGCATACTCAGTGTCCGCCGCAAATTTCTCACTATCCAATGTCAGGATCTTCTTTTCTGAGTTCAATGTTTTGTTCTAAAAAGTGGAGGAGTGGAAAGGCCGGCTGTTGTCAGACTTCACAAATAAAGTTTCATAGAAAGCATCTTGTGAATCCCATGCTCGACTTGTTTGTTATTGAGTCTTACATTTTCTTTGTGGGCTCTTTGATAAAATTGAAGTTGATACGTCAGCTCATCCAGAAAGCTGTTCTGTTTGCCGTCCTCCCAGGTGAACTGGTGTTCATCTGAGGTCTGGTTAACTGTGAGGCAGCATGGCGGATTTGGTTTAACTGTCAAGAGAACAACACACACACACACAAAAAACAATCATACTACAGATCGGTGTGTTTTCTATCTACAGATGTTCTGTATTAAATTTCTGACGTTTAGCCAAAAGGGCTATGCCTTTGAAACAAATCAAGCTTGTACACTCTTAAAATTAATATTTCCTGCCTAATGCATACTTTGTTCTTTCATTTTTGTGTGTCTGTGTGACATGACAGGATTATTGTTCCTTACTGTGAAATTTTGGCATGAACATCTCTTTTATCAACTTGTACCCCTCCAATCCTGTGGTTGTGTTGTAATGGAGGACAATGTCAAACATGTCCATGTCATGGTATTCTTCTCTATCAGATTTTTGGTGTAGTTTGTTAAATGAACAGAAATAATGCTCGTCCTCCATGTTTGACAGCATGCAGACATAAGTCTCCCTGTTTGACGAGGAAAAGAAAAGCAGTGATAAGACAACCAACCTAATATCATGTCACAGGCGTTACTATAAATGTGTCAGTAAAAAGCGGGATCTGCCTCACTTGGGATCCTCAAATTCCTTAAATTCCTCAAGGTAGAAACCAAGCCAGTAGGAGCTGATGTTTGGGTCTTTATCAGGTGGCATGATGCTCAGGGTGCAGTTGATGGTGAACATGTAGTCGGTTAAACATTGAAGGTCATCTTTCACATCTACAAGTAATAAAGTCAAAGCTTCATTTGATGGTCCAGTGTTCACACTCAACTGTTGTGTCTTAAGTATTAAGACAAAAAGTAGATGCCACTTGCCTGGTGCATCTATAAATACCATATAACTGAAACCTCCTCCTCGCCTTTTCTTAAATTAACCCTCTGACTGACAAACTGACAATGACATCATTGCATCACCAGAAACTCTGTGGACATTTTAGCTTCACACAACAGTCATTGAATAATTGGTTGAGTATCAGAATTAGATTAGGCCTATGCAAACAATGATATCAAGTATATATGTATATATGTAAAGTATATTTTTTCCACAATTAGTCACTCGCAGGTTAAAAGTACCAGCAGTGTTTGTCTCTTTTGGATAATTGTGAGCCTAAAAAAATAGGGTTTACAATGTGTGTAAGTGTGTGTAAATTACTATGCGGCAATATCATTTTGCTTTTAAATATTCAACATGTCAGGTTCCTAAAAAGCCCTGTGTCATTTAGTCGAATTTTTTAGGGCCATGCAGCAATCATGACCCCGCCCATGGGACCGGCAGGTAGTGAGGGAACCTCTTCAGCCCTGCTTTTCTCATCAGTGGTTTCATTATTACAAATGCACGTTGCGCGGCAAAGTTTTGTTCAAACCCACAGAGCTTTATTTTAAATTCTAGCGGGGATCTCAAGGTTTATAAAGATACCAAAGATGTCCTGCTGAATTACAGGGAAATGTGTATAAAATGATGGATAAGATATCTGGAAGTGCAGCCATAAAACAGTTGCATTTTGGGATTGAAGATTTCAGTCAATATAAAATGATCAATGAAGCGCTGCAACAAGCAGATACAGAAATAGATGAAGAAACAGGAAATACTTTTTTTTTCTAATTTTGAAGCTACTTAAAGCCTCTAATTCAAGACAAGAGAATATCTTTTTTTTATACAGCAGAAGGTTGTAATTAAATAACCTGTCTCTGTAGAACTTCCATGCAGGTAGATGCTGTTGGTCGACATGAGCAGAAATGTAGTCAGCATCATCCGCTTTAACCTCGGAGGAGAATCCATCAGATCAGCCGGCGTGCACATCACCTCAGCCCTGTCAGGTCTTGACTGAGCAATGTCCCCTGAGACAGCTGTAAAAAAAAAACCCCGCGGTGAGGACTGAAAAGGGGAGGGGGCAGAGTGTCACTTCACACCGATAGCTATCACTCTGATGTCACAGGGGGGAGAGGATGTGTGTCTTTGAGAAAGCAGTTGTAAATAGAAATTGTGTAAAAGGGTTATGGTTACAGTTAAACAAACCATAATGTCAGATCATGCGTCATAAGAAAAGGCTCAAAATACTTGTCCAGTGAACAGGCATCTAACATTATTAATTTTGTACGATGCATTGAATTTGGTGCATTTTCTAATAAAATATGCATATTCAATAGTTTCTCACTCACTCACAGTTTCCCGGTCATTTTAAATGGCAACAATCAGATCCTTCATTTAATGTATTTTGTGTTATTGTTCCTCAGCTTTAATCCAAAGCCCTGTGTCTGGTGGAAACTGGTCACAGCTCGTCATCCTCCCATGCAGCGTGGCGATGGCAGCATCAGGCTGTGGGGGCTTTTCAGCAGCAAAAGCATGTAAGAAAAGAGAGGCAACATACAGCCAAAAACTGTCAAATTGCCTCTCCCACACACTGACTCTGGGGTTGAATGCTGATATTCTTCTGTCTGATATTCGGCGGACTTTGAAAAGAACTATTTGATTGTGTGATTATGAGGTACTGTTGTTGAAAAAAAAAACTCATTTGTATTCAGTCTGAAAAGCCACAAAATGCAGGCGTCATGGGGTCTCTGAAGGCATTGTAGCAGCTATCACGAGTCAAACATGCTGCTTTATTACTGGCCTTTGAATTTAGGTGTTATTTCCAACCCACAACACTGAAAACTGTTTCAGAGTTTTCCAAAGATGAGAAATATTGTTAGATTGATTCCACCCTTTTAAGAAACCCAGAGAAAGATTCATGCTTTTGTGTCATTGTGACTACTGCAAAGCTCTGTTCACGTTTTGCAGCCAGTCTGCAGCGGCCTGGCTCCAATTAGTCCGAAAAGCAGCCGCTTGTTTGTTAACAAAGTCCAGATGCAGGCCGCACATCACTTCCAGTTCTGGTCTCCTTGCACCGGCTACCAATCAGCTTTAGGGTCAAATCTTGCAGATCTCTTACAAAGCTCTGCATGTTCCAGCCTCAGAGTACACATGTGCATATCCGTGTCCTCATAACTCTGTTCCCTGAGGTCCTCAGTCCATAAAACAGGTTTAATCTAAAATGCAATCATGCCTTCTGTGCTGTAGCCGCTAACCGCCTTTTTTTTAGACTCATTTCTGTTCTCTCATTATAATTGTGTTTCATTGATTTGATTTGCTGCTTTTAGGTTTTACCTTATGTTCTATTTGTATGTTATTCTCTTGCTTTGTTTGTATTTCATTTATCTGCACCAAAAAGCATTTTCTGTAGCTTTAACGGTTTTAAATCCCTTTAATTGATTCTCTGGTTTGGTGTGTCCTTTGATTCTAGTGTATGTTTTTTTTTTTTTTTTTTTTTTTTTTTTGCGCCACTTATTTCTTGTAAAGGACTTGTGTAACCTTGTTTAAGAAAATGCTATGTAGCTAAATAAAGATTGACAGCGTGTTCATCTAAAAAGACTGTCTGGAGAAGTCTGGTTTCAGTTTTACTACTGCATAAGGATTTCACAGTATTATGACTTAATGTCACATTAAGGGGAATAGTGATGGTCAATACTACATATGATAAGAATAAGAGACCAAAGTGACTTAATTAGTGAACCCCCCTCAGATGAAAGCATACAGTTCAGGCTGAAGGATAGTTTTTAGGGTTATTTTATTGTATTTCTGCCACATGGATCAGTGTACAGTGTTGAATAGGGAACTTGGGAAAAGAAAACTAATCTGTCCGGTAGATAACACACACAATGTTGCAAGGTTCATGGTACTCACCTTATCCAGCTGTGCCAACATTCACTCCATGATCAAAATCAAACTGGATGATTTGTATTGATTGTTGCTGAATTGTTAATATATGTATGGAAATGCATACTGGTGAGTCTTTCTGAGAGGAATAATTGGAGTTTGCCATAATTGCTGGAGAATGCATGTCATTTAATTGCTGGAGAGTCTATTACCATATGAATACCATATTAATATGAAATGTGATGGTGACATGTGGTGCTGTGTGTGTGTGCATGTGGGCGTTTATGTGCAAAGGATATCAATCTTGTGGTGTTTGTGTGCAATTCTGTTATAGATAAGAAGTGACACTGAAGCTTCAGATCGTGTCTCTTCCTCTGCACTGAGTGAATGTGTGCAATTTTATTGATACTGAGCTCCTAAAAACGCTAAATTGCACACCAGTAGGATCTATTTAACAGCCGGCATGCAATCTATGTACTGCAGCATGTAAAAACAAGTGATTTGTGCGTTACTTGCAGGAGATAAAATCACCTGCAAGCAAAACATTGCGCGCTAGCCTCCACGACAAGGCTTTGTAAAGACTTTGCAGTCTGATGAGAGGAGAAGTGAAGCCTCTTATTGAGTCATGAGCTCAGAGGCTGATGTCTTGATGACTTGTTGACATAAGTTCACAGGCTTGAGCTTCATTTACTGCAAATGTCACAACAGGGGAGCAGTAAAGGTTAAAAGTTCGCTGACAAGGCTTCACATTTTCAATACTAGGTGATATGCCATGTTATGGCTGTTCAGACATCAGTATTCGAACAGGAACTGGGTGTATATATATATTTATATTTATAACTATACATGTAGCTTTGTCAACACAGACTGAGATGTGAGTTTATTTTCGTTGGGTTTTTTCTATTCAAACAAAAACATCTTTACACTTTTTGTGGTCGCCTTAGTCTACCACAGAGCATAAATGTGGCCTATTTTCACATCTCGGGACCCTCAATGGCTCTTTCTCTGCTGTGTGTGAAGCAATACAAGCTTGAATTAAAATCCTGTTTGTGATCAGTAATGATGCTCTTGTGAAATAACGTCTTGCGCAAGAGGAGAGACCATGATGTTTGTCTCCACCTGCATCATGCTGCAGACCCTCAACATCTGATATGAATTTTCCTCTCGGTCCATACAGCTCTGATAAAAGTGCTTCCGTGTCTGTGATAAAGACTCTGAAGAAGATAGGGCAGACAGCTAGAAACGATTCCACTGAAAATAGATAGAGCTCGAAATAACATTTGCTGTCTTGTGAAGATCTGAAGGGACTGAGGCGGCTGTTACAGCATGGTTGTATACGTCTCAAATGTCAACATCAAAGAATTTAAAGCGCTGCCATTGATCTTTGTGGAAACTTATTAGAGGAAAAAAAATTCAAGTTAATGTCAAATTTATTATATGGCAAGGAGAAAATGTAATAATAAAAGGTCTTTAAAATCACCAGGTATATGCATGAAGGTTGAGAGAAATGAAGAGCCGTAGTTCTGCAAACATTGTGTCATTATAATTTAATTTTTCTGTTGTTTAATTGTTCAGTTGTCTTTATACAGTTGCCATCGATAACTTTATTACATCCATCTTGTAGACATCCAGCAAAATATAAAAAGAAAATCAATGACTCTGCTTCCACTTCAATATAAAATCACTGATAATCAAAGTTATATTTGACCAATAAAGCGAGAAAGGGCCCTTTTCAGTCTAAGACTGTGCACATAATTTGCAGCATTTTACACTGAACTATACAGTATTCTAAAAATTTGTTAAAATGCACCAGTGTAATTAGAAAAATGGCCTTGCAGGAAATGCTAGACATAGTTTAAACTTCAAATGTAAATTTCTATCTAGATCAAGGATGGGTAATTGTGGCATTTTGGATCTGAGAGTATGCAGGTTTGAAAGCAACATACCTGGTTGAAAGGAAGATTGTAAATACCCTGTTTTCAGATTCTTCTCTGGCCGTGGTAATGGTAGAAATAACTTGAAGTCTTTCAAAGAGCTCAGTCCCCTCCGATTTATTGCCATTTGACGAGCACCGACCCTCCAAATCTGCAGGTACTCTATCAGCATCACACCTAGTCGTTGTGGGCGCAGTAGATTCAAGCTGTAAGGTCGTACACTTGAGGCACACCAACATGGTTCACTCGCAGGCCAGTTTGCCATCGAAGGAGGAGAGGGTGATGGCAAAGGCTTGCAGGGCACACATGGGGAAACTGTAGTCCATGGAGAACACATCCTCTGCCACCCGGCCAAACTGCATCACTATGTAATCCGCTGGAATAAAGATCAGCAGATGGGTAGAGAGAGAAGAGAGGGATAATGTCAAGTCAGTATAGACACAAACCTTTCACGTTCACTAGAAGCTGCCCGCTGCAACAAGAGTCTACATCTAGAAGGTATCTTGCTCTTAGAGACATTTCCTGTGGTTGTTGACCAAACGGGGGAAAGTGGTGTTTCATGTCTTACTATTATCAGGGTGGATGATCTGGAAGTTCTTGACGGAGGCCTGGGTGACGCGGCCGTGGAAGTTCAGCACGTAGGAGTGGGTCTGTTCGTTCCAGCTGGGGGATTTGTTCACCAGGGTGACCAGGTTGTCCGTGTTGCCGTTCTCGTGGCGGACAAGCAGAGTCTCAATGTCCTAAAAGGGCAGCAAAGTTACAGTCCGTCTAGAGAAAGTCCTCACAATGTTTTTGTATGTTGCAGTTTTGAAAGTTGAGGAATGCTTCGTAAACATACGCTCTTGGGACTAATGCACACTCTTTCGTCGTTCTCCAGCATGCCAGGGATGATCACTGTCATTTTCCTCGGACCTTTGAAACCTAAAACATTCTTCTCCTGAAACGTGATGATTGGTAATTGTTACACATTTTATTTTGGTGGCATATAAAGAGGGAAGTGTAAAGTGTAAGGTCTCACTCACATAGCAAATCGCTGCCAGTTCTTGCCGGACTGATTCACACTCTTTGATGAAGGGTTTTTTCTCTGGGTTTTCTCCGCCATCGTAAACGGTGAACTTTGTTCCCAGAACGTTGGACCTGAAACAAACCGGCCTTATCAGATCATCAGATCATGCTGAGGTGGCATGCAGTCATCGTTGTCATGTGAAAGCATCAAAATGCCAAGCAAGGACCAATGACTAAGAACCAACAAACCGCCTTGTTTTCGATCTTGATGACCATGCACCTTTGACATTATCTAATGAATTTCGAAAGGATTTCATAAATCTAACAGGTCAGGACATTTTCTCACCCCATCCATTGACTGAAAACATAAAAAAAAGGAAAAGCGGAAGTATACCTTAGTTTTCCTATGTAGCTGTTTGTATCTCTGGACAGGTCTGTTGGGTCAGTGGAGATGAGATAGTTGGATGTTTTGCACTTCTTCCTCTTTCTTCCTGCCATTAGAAATACCTTCAGGTGGCACGATGAAGATTGAATTGTAGAATAGAAGAAGATTGAAGGAGAGTTTAGATGACATCAGATTGGTAGGACTAAAGAATATGCAGATGACAAGGGTCAAGTGCCATTGAAGTACCCACCCTCTTGCCGTCCTCCTTCTCCATGTGGAGGTAGTAAGTGGGGTAAATCCCCTTCTCCACACCTCTCCTGTCCCTGGTGACCCTACACTGGATGGTCACGTCTCTTGGGGCTGGACGCAAGGCGAACTTCTCCAAATCCTCCACTGAGATGGGAGAAGTAGGCTGAAATGGAAAAGGGAGACTCACTGAGAAACGGTTAAATCCGCTTTTCTGCGTCAAATCAAAAGAAGCTACATACTGTCCTAATGTGCTTCTGACTATACACTAAGTAGATTGTAGTTTGCCAGGTTTTAAGTTCTCACTCTGTCGTTTGTCGTCTCTTCGCTGTCTGAGGATGAATTCTTCCTGTAATTGGAGTTCAGTGAAGCCAGACTTTTTGTGGATTTCTCTTCCTTTTTTGCCTTCCTTGTTTTTTTTTCCTTTTCAGGAGTTTCATCGTCTTTGCTCTCGTCACTGATTTGGCACCTGGCTGTAGAGTCAACACACACACACACACACACACACAGTGTTATTCCATGTGACAGACAGTCGTTTTAGGGTGTTACAGATGGTACGTTGGACGGGCACAGAAGTCTACTCACACGTGTTGAGGTCTTGTTTCCTCTTAGGGGTTTGAGGGTCCGGTGTCTGGGAGCGGTCTTCCTTTTCATTGTCACTGTCATCATATTTATTCGACTTTGACTTTGGCAACTCCAGCATTGAGTCTATCTCAATTGGAAGCTCTAAGAAACGCTTCTCTGCAAATGGGAAGATATTTAAATACTGTAAAAGCTAAGTGGAGACATTTTCATGTGTAAAATTTAGCATTATGACATATTATATATGGTTAAAAACTGAATTAATTGTAATGTATTTAAGCAATAGACTGTATTAAGGCCTAAGGTTGAATACAGTGAGCTGGAGATAAATGGTTTTCCTGCATATGTATATATTATTAACTCCTATGTTACTCTTACGTTCTTGTTCCAGTGTCTTGTTTTTCTTCTCTGTGTCTTCTGATCCTTTTGCTTTGTCCTTCTTCTTAGTTTTTTTCTCCTTTTTTTCCTTTTCTTTGTCATTCTCTGTCTCCTCTTCCTCGTTCTGTTCAAGCTCTGAAGCAGTGAGAAAGCAGTGAGTTGCTGGTGAATAATTTATTTAAGTAAAGTGTCTTCTAGATTAAACACATGCATGCATGAAAACACGTGTCCGGATTACTGACTGGGCATGCAGAGTCCCAGACTACCAAGTTCCCTGAAAGCCACAGATTTACATATAGATAAATTTCTAATTAAATTGTAAATTTGCCCCCTCAGATTAATTTACATACCATCTCAGCTATCTTTACTAGTTGTACACAGAAATTTTCAGCATCATTTGCTTTATTCATCCAATGAGTGAGAATTTGGTTAGCGGCACAATCCAGGCATGCACACACACACACGCACACACACGCACACACACACACACACACACACACACACACACACACACACACACACAAATATGGAAATAT
>OMLF01026326.1:62019-74116 GCA_900302615.1 Holocentrus rufus | reverse complement strand
TAATTTACATACCATCTCAGCTATCTTTACTAGTTGTACACAGAAATTTTCAGCATCATTTGCTTTATTCATCCAATGAGTGAGAATTTGGTTAGCGGCACAATCCAGGCATGCACACACACACACGCACACACACACAAATACGTAAATATGAGGACACAGTCACATAAGGATTTAAACATAATAATTTCCATAGCCTTACGTTTTGCTTTTTCTTTTTTCACCCCCTTTTTCTTTGTCTTTTTGCCTTCTGCCTGGGCATCATTTTCCTTCTCATACTTGGACTCTGGATCTTTCTCAATCTCCAAATTCATTTTCTTGGGAATGACAGGCTTTTCAGGAGGAGTCTCATCTGATGTCATAGTTGTTGTAAAGCCACATTCACCAAGAGTGATCTCCTCCAATGGATTATCATGGGCGTGTTCAACCTGAGAATCTACAGGAGAGCAACAGTGTACAAATGTTTCAGTAACTGATACTGAAGAAGATGCCGAACATAATTGTACATTATAGGACTTGATTTTCCATAGAAATAACATCTTAAAAAGACTGACCAGTGTCACATTGGTAAAGCTGTAAGACCACAGCTGATATCATCTGATGATGAATTATTTATATTCTTATTATTACTGACCATTCAAGGAAGTGTTGCTCTGGGATTGGCTGATCAGCAGAGCCGTGTCTTCTGAGGTGCCAGCCTTGTGCTTTCGGTTCTTGGGCCGAGCGTCTCTATTGGCCATCACCATTTGTGTATCAGCCCTCCTCCTTTGCTGCTTTTTTATGAAAAGGGTTCGCTGTGGGACATTTAATTCAAACTCTGTCAGTTCTCCCTCTTGATTAGGTTCACAACTGCAGCTAGAACACAGATCTAGAAATATTCTTTACTTCTTACCAAGTTTTACATAATACAGTGCTTTCTAGAATTACTGACTACATAAGGAAACTTTATGATACACAACACAGGAATTAAGATCCAATTCAATGCTAATAATACTGCTAATATTATATTCTCTTATTTAATTAATGGGCAAGAAAAGTCCATATTTTTTTCCTAAAAGTGGCCAATAGGTTTTTGACTGTAAATGTCCTTTTAATGGAGTTTTGATTCTGGAATAATTTATCTATCTATTTGAACTAAAGTTCAGTATATTCATTTTCATCTCCATAGTAACAAATGGGGTTGGGATAATGGATGCAAGATTTTAAATACAGTAGCCCAATCACCATTTTTCCTGCTTCTAAAAAACTTCGTATCATCCTTGCACTAAAAAGAGCAAATATGCATATTCTAATTGAGGCCTGGGTAATAGGTCATGTATATTGCTCCCATGCAGTCTTTTCTGATGATTAAATTTATGATGCCAGTTTCCCTGGTGTAATATAAACATATAAAAATAAACAAGGCCATTGCTGTTTATTTGCAGTTATATTAGGTCCAGAGAGCCAACAGATGATTTTATACTGTAGTTTATAGGTTCAGAGCTGCCTCAGGTAGCCTGTGACCGATCTAGACCATGAAACTGAGGGTAGATTATATTTCTTTGCAAGGCTCTGTTATGCCTCAATTTTAGCTACTCTGCATTAACAGCTTAAACAAGGAATAGGACAGCTAATTTCCCTACTACCCTAGATGTATTTTTGTTTTTCCTTGAGACCTTTTTAAAAATGCAGATAAAACCCCAAATCATTACTTTCACACTGTGTTTCATTTTACAAATGTAATGGCTTTTATTCATTTTTTTCATTTATTTCTTATTGAGTACATCACCCTTGTTCATGATACTGACTAAACCACAGAAACGAATTCATAAGAAACCTAAATGTCATCAGACATGATTGTCTTATTTCCTTACCTGGTTGTTCAGCTTCTGCTGACGTATATCTGGCTCCTCCATGTCTTACTTAAAGTGCAGATAAGACTCACTGCAGAAAGATCCTTTAACCACAGGCCTGCAAGATGATCTAGAGATGCAAATTAAATGTCAGAAAGTGTCCAGTGTCAGAGGAGAAAACTTCAGTAATAAAATATGGAACTGAGTGTTTCATTCTGTCACTCCTGCTCCATCTGACAGAGTCTATCCACCTGCATGTGGCAGAAGGCAAAGTGGATTAAAAGGGGATAATGTTCTTAAACTGCACTGCACAGCTCAGTCAGTATGGACAGGCTCTATAGTGACAAAGCCGAGCAGTCTCAAGCGGGGAAGAAGGAACAAATGGGCCATGTCGTACGAGCTTTTATATCAGATGTTCATGTACAGTATAAACCTGGGAGAGGAGACACAGAAAGATACACCTGTCACTCAATTTATTTACCTCAATCGGCATCTTTTCAGAGTTGTTTCCCCAGGCATGAACAATCAACCACCGAAGCCATATCACAGGCTAAGATGAAAATGACCCTAGAACCTCCAAAAAACTGTGACGAAATTCGTATCGCCCGGCGAACACAAACACGAATACATTCATTCAATATTTACCACCCAAAGTATTCTTAAAATAATTAAAATATCACGTAATACATTACCCAAAACATGCGTTACATTATAGCATTAGCTGGAAAAATCAGACATGTTTATCTCGTTGCCATGGATACAGGCACTGGCGCGAGAGCCTTTCTTTCTTACATAGGTAAATATACAACGTTCGCCTCGTTTGTTACTCAATACAAGATCAATAGTTTATTTATTTATTTATTTATTTTCTTTTTTTGCGTTGCTAATAATAGGCCAAATCACACTTTTGATAAAATACTTAGTGTTTTACATGACTCTTCGGCCAGATATGCATTAGGCCTATTTACTTATTTACTGTTGTTGTTGTTGTTGTTGTTGTTGTTGTTGTTGTTGTTGTTGCTAGAATCAATAGTCACTCCATGTTTTCATCAGTGATGTAACTAGGCTCACTGAGTTTTCTGGTCATTTACCATCAGATTGCCTCGCCCAGGCAACTCAGCCCATGTTGATTAGTATGTTTAATTGTGTAATCCATGGATTGCTGCTGCTGATCCACAGCCAAACTAAGACCATATTGCAGCCTCTGTTGGGGTTTTGGTGGCCCTCCTGTTGTGCTTGGCTATGACTATGCCTGGGAGACAAGGCCAACCTGTGTAGAGACTGGCCTTCTCTGCAGCCCAACTCAGGGGACAAACAAATAGACTTGGGAACTCATTCATTAGAACTCATTTCATTTCTATGGATAAACCACTACAGGAGTCTTGTACAATATAAACATGTAAAACACATTTGGATGGGATCAAAGATAAATTTCATGATTGATCAACAGGCATCGAGACTGTAGACTTCAAAGTGATCTCTGAATAGATATCCCATACAGTTACCTGATTTATTTAAATAGGCTAATCGATACTAATATTTTATTTTATTGTCATCAGGGAAATGACAAGTAAATGACAGGGCGACACCGTTAGAAGAAATAAAGAGTAAGGAGGTTGAGTCATTTCTCATTTATTTTATGTCTGTACTTCAAATTTCCTTATTAATCTGGGAAGGTCTTAGTCCCTATTACAGAAAGTATATCCTTATTTTTGAATGCAGAGTCTAACAACAATGAAGCTGAAAACTTTATAAAATTGCTGTGTGCTTTTTGGGCAAACATCAAATTCACAAGGCCAGATTTCTTCAGTTTTTTCAAAACAAAAATTTCAGACATTCTGTCTCTACAGAGTATTTAAAAACAAATGAGATTTAAAGACATCTCATCTCGTGAGAAACATTGTGGACAACGCTGATTTAAGTTGCAGTAGCCTAATGTTTATTCACATTATTATGTCTATTTGCATTTTTCTCTCTTAATTTTTGTATGATGTCTTTTAAAATTTTACACTTTTATTTCTGCTTGTGTCTGTGATTATTTTTTTTTCTGATACCCCCTGTACTGCTGTTTGTATTGTAATATACTCTGTTGTTAATAAAGGTTTTAAAAAATGTCGTTGCTAGGATACGAAGGTACACGAGCTGTAGCAACATAAAAGTTGGGTCTCAACCAAAACCTTCATTAGCCACCAAACATTTATTTCATTTATAACGAGGAAATTTCTTCTATTTCTATTTCTTCTACTTCTATTTTTCCAAATTAACTGTCACACCTGCCGTTTGAATAGAGTGTTTGGTTCAAGAAGAAAAATGAGCTTGGAGGCGAAAGTAAAGGTAACGTTAGAGAGTTCAGCCACAACTTGCTAGCTTAAATTACATGTTGGGTTTGTATCTGCTAGTTCAATGCAATGATTTTTAACAGATAGCTAACATTAGCTAGATCTTGTTTCCATTATTTGTCTATATTGCCAGTTTTTTTTTCTTTATTTATTTACTTAAGCTGTAATGCGAATAAAGATTACTGTTCTTCGTCTTCCTTATAGGTACCATACGACCTGAAACCTAAAGTGATGCTATGGTAAAAACCATATCCACGATATCAGCGCTCAAATATTTCTGACTATACTCTGCCTTATCTACTTTTTGCAAGACTTAAATGTCATCTCTGTCTTGGCTGTCTTCAGGGCAGACGTAAGCTACAATGACATGGAGGAGATCGACAAAATGCAGTCCGTCCCCGATTTGGAGAGGTATGTGTCCTCATTTATTACTACTCAGACGTCCATCCATTAACACACATACACAAATAACCCAACCATTTTTCTCTTTATTTTTACTTTCTCTCTTCGACAGTGCCCTTTGCAGCATCTTTCGTATTGACATTCCTGAACCAAGGAGAGGAGTTCTGCTGGAGCTGTACGTCCAGACCGTGCTTTTCTGCAGAGAGAGCAGCTTCAGCAGAGAACAAACTTCTGCTCTTTTGTCCATCATCAAGTGCATGCACCAGGCTAACACGGGTAAATAATGTCATTGGAAGGTCCCGTTGCCATACTTTGTGCAAAGTCTTATGTTAAATATACTAATATTTAACTCTGCCATTGGGAAAGCATTTTAAGATTGTCTATTCAATTAACTGAGTAGCAAGAATTACTCCTTTTAAAGGCTCATCCCTTCACATTAATCTCATAGGTTGTGTGATTTAAGTGCTTTTTAATCTCATGTAATATATCTGAAACTCTTTCCCACAGAAACCTCACTCAACAACATGGAACAGTGTTTTCAATACTGCAGTGAGCTTCTGCTCTGTCACTCAGTCAGGGTGTGTAAAACAGTCGCTGGTTATTTTCATTTTCAACACCCAACAGTTTCCATAACTGTAATGCTTTAATTTTTGCTTTTTATCTTGATGTTTTTGTCCCGCTTGTTACAGCGACCACCCTTTAGTATCAGTCTCTTCAGCTCTGAGGAGGTGACTCATATCTTAAACTACATCTACAAGACCTATACCAGACACTTCAAGCTCTACAAATACATTTTCACACCTGAGGTAACCATGAAAATTGAAACTGAAAACTTTGCAACATGTGCCCTCTTTCATTTTTGCTACATCCTTTCACTTTACTGCTGTCAGTCTACCAGGAGAGAGTAATAGTGAAGAGCTTGTATGGTTTGTATAAAATGGCAAGTGTATGTCTTCTCTGCCTTTCATCTTAGGTACAACTTGATCTGTCTTTGGCTTACTCTGGGATGCCAGAGGAAGATGACACTACAGTGGAAGAGTCTGCTGTTCCAGGTATTAGTACTTTTATGGAGTAGCTGCACAAGCCAAATTATTACTTTTTAAAACCCTTGGATTATCAAATGACCCGTTGTTTCTTACTCAGATGTGGAAAACGTGAAAGAAACAGAATCAGAAGCAGCACAAGAGAAAGAGCAGCTTCCCGAAACACAGGAAACATTGACCACAGATCCAGAAGGAGCAACACTGGGTAGGGTCACAAGTCATATCAGGAATAAGAGTAACTGCGCACAAATAACTTACTAAATCAAATGTATTCTGTTAATACTCATGCTACCCCTGTGGTGTTTGTATTTTTTTTTCTTGTCTTTCAGGTTCCAAATCAGAGCTGAGGGCATTGATACAGCAGGAATTCAGAGAGGAGATGATGGTTGTGTTTGGCCAACTAGAGCAGCAACTTAAAGAGCACAAAGATCAGCTCCATAGCACAATTGCCTCCCTGCAGGCCAATAGCCAGGGAAAAAAATAACAGATGTTTGGTAAAAAAAAAAAAAAAAAAAAAAAATCTGTTTACACTGGTTTAAAGCATTGTTTTATGTTTTGCAGTGTTTGTCCTTTCAAACTGTTCATTTACTACTATGCCACCACCCAGGCACTGTGTCAATGCATAAAAACAAAGGAAAATCAAACTCAGAAATTAGTTTTATTATCACAAATAAAACTCTTTTCTTCATGTAGATATTTGTACAATTGTTGTACATTTCTCAGGCATGGAGGCAGGTTCTTTTAGGAAATGTATCATTCAGTAAACAGAAGAGTGAGTTGAGTAAGGAATGCTATTGGTTAGTTATAACAGGAAATACAGTCAAACAGTCTTCACAGTTTCTCTTAGTGGGTTCCATATTAAGGAATGTCTGCATGCGTGGTAGTTAGAGGGGTTTTCCAACAAAGGCATTCCAATAATGTACTTGAATGTTTCAGAAATATAGTTACATTCTTGATTAGTCCATTGATATTGATTAGCAACATTTAATGTTAAACAGTGTTGCCTATGTTCTTAAAAACTGAGCCTATGTACCTTTAATTATCTATTAAATAATTAATTACAGTGCATTAACATCTTCAACCACATAATGCTTAGGAATCCACACTCTCCTCAGTTATAACTGATGGTCAACAGCTAATAAAATCCTTGACACACGTAATACAGCTTCATGCTACGTGCTTTATCATCAGATTGTGCAATGCGTTGTGTACTGCAATAAAGTGGCACTGCAAATAGTTTTCTGCAACCGTTACAACCTGACTTGAAGAGTTTCAAATAGCCACGTTATTGACTCACCAAGTCAGATCAAAAGAGATATGGAATATGAAGTCATGCACCCTTAGCTATTATTCATAATAAATAACAGGGCCATGGTGCACGTTAAGGCATACAAATGTCCCAGTCCCTGAATTCCTCATCTTGTACATTATCTGCAGTAAACACAATGACTTGACGAGACGTACACTGATGGGGAACAACAGCACATGCAAGTGGTAACACTATTCAGTGACATAAAAACCAAAGCAGTTAGAAATGAGGTTAACCTTTAAATATCAAAGTCCTCCAGGCCCAGCAGCATTATCTTAGCTGTGTTCTGGAAGAGTGCAGCCCGGTTCTGCTGCTCCCCTTTCTTGACCCAGTGCCCGTAGATACGGAAGGCGCAGCCGTCGATGAGTTTCCGGACCCCGCGGATGGAGTAAGGATCTCTCGCCAGCACCTCCCGGGTCAGAGGCCGGGCCCTGCGGTAACGACTGTACATCCTGATGCAGGCCAGCACACTGACTATCAAGACCTGTGGAGGTAACACATGTCCACATTATGGAGATGGCAGCAGAGACATACACATTTAAACTATTTTTTGCTTCCTGAATGCATACTGTAGTATACCCATTCTTGATTCAATAAAATGGAATTTGAAAAGTGTGGCTCACCCTAAATGTCCTTCTTGGACTGAAGAGTCGCACATCCTTCTGGTACTGTCTAAAGAAGGGATGGGCTAAGGCTTGTTCAGCAGTCAGACGGACAGCTGGGTCCACCACCAGCAGCCTGGATATCTGAGCATCACAGAAATTTATTGTGAAAATAGACATGACTGTAATAAAACATTTTGAAGATGAAGATATTATAGCTTGTTCTTGGCACTGAAAGTACCAACAGCTTTTAAAAATTAGGACTAATGCAAAGGCACCACAGTTGCACCAACTAAAAAACAATACTCTGGTATAATGATATGCTGAACAGTGATGATGGGACTATAATCATGTCCAACAACCTAGGAGAAAGTGCATTAAGATTTGATTCCACTCTTTAGTCTTCCTCATTAACATTCAGGTATGAAGTGTACTAAGGTGTAAATAAAAGAAACTAGTTAAGTTAGATAATGTACTTATTATCTGTTTGAGAAATCTGACATTAGGTTGCTTACACTAAAAAAAAATCAATAATTGCTAAGAAACACTCCACATTAAGGCATGAATTTAATGACAGATATCGTCAACCATATGAAACAAGTACTTTTATGAAACAGGAGGCCACCAAGCCAGTCCTTCCATCTGGACTTAAACTGTAGGCTGAAATAGTAAAGTTGACAGGATATTGTCTTACCAGGTCTTTGACAGTGTCAGACCTGTCATCCCACTCTGGGGAGCTGAACTGATAGCGACCTTCCATGATCATCCTAAGCATCAGCATCTGTTTGCGATGCCAGAATGGCGGTGAGCCAGCCAGTAAGGTGAAAAGAATCACTCCACATGCCCAGCTTAGCAAAAAGGTACATTTAAAAAATTAAGCAAGAGTTAGAAATAAGCTTGAACACAATGCACATGAATTTCTGTGAGTCTAACATTCAATTATTGAGTTAATTGTTACTGGCAAAGGCATGACAAAATGTATTACTGATAAAAGAAATCAACTTACAGATCAACTTCTTTCCCGTAGCCTGGGTGCATCTCATCCATTGAGCACTTCAGTATTTCTGGAGCCAGATAACCAGGTGTCCCACAAAGCTCTAATATATTATAACAAATGAAAACAAATCAAATTGACTTTTATTTTATACAGATGAAACTTAAATGCTTCATGACAGAACTGCCCCACAAAACTCGTTTCATATTAACCTACAATCATCTGTTTCGCTTGAGATTACCTCTGAGATTCTCCCCAGGCTGAAGCTGGACAGAGAATCCAAAGTCAGACAGTTTGATGTGTCCCTGGTCGTCCAGCAGAATGTTCTCAGGTTTCAGGTCCCGATGGACGATGTTGAAGGAGTGGAGGTACTGGACTGCGTCCAGTAGAGCTCGCATCATACTCCTATAGCAGCAGTGATGGGTTTTATTAAGGCATGAGTCAAGTTACATGTTATTGACAATGCACTGAGACCTTCGCCTTGAAATATTGCTGCATTCATTTTGCTTATAGAGTGCATTCATGCTGAAGCGCACCTGGTTTCCTTTTCACTCAGAGTAACCTTTTCTGTGAGGTAGTCGAATAGCTCCCCTCTCCTCATGCTGAAAAGGACAACAGCATGAGTGTTTGGTGATAACACCAATCCAACATTTCATAGATATTACAATGTCTGTTTTAGGGGAAATGGGAAAGTCAAACTTATGGCATATTTCTGCACGAATGACTTATTTGTCTTCATACTCACAGGTCGAACACCAAAAATATGAAGGTTGTCGACTCATAGGAATCAATGAGAGTGACTAAAGGATAAAAGAGTATCAGTTTTATTGATACTGAATTTTTCCTGACATACAATTAAAGCAACCCAAGAGTGAGGAAAGCCAACGTACTAATTGAGGAGTGTCCCTTCACCATGTTGAGAACCTGGATCTCCTTGAGTGTGGAGCTTTTCACCTCCTCCAGCTGCTGGGCTGTCATCTTCTCTGCTGTAATCTCAATAATCTTTACAGCCAGCTCCTGTCCGGTTTGTCTGTGCACACACCTGCGCACCACACTGCTCACACCCCTGAGACATATGATAAGGAGTAAAGCATGGGTTTCACCACGGAGAACTACTTCTAACCCCGATGTTTATATTTTGGATTGTTAATTGGACTCACCTCCCAATCACCTCTTTGGGATCATACTTCTGGTAAAACTCCTTGGCCCCCACCCAATCTGGCAATTCATCTCCAACAACTATGTCTTTCGTCATGGTAGCAAAGTGTGAATCTATAATAACACCAGATAGTGGGAACTGTCAACAAGACTAATTTTATAATATTGCTACATGTTTTTTGAATCGGTGAAATAGGAAGTCAAGCAGAACGGTCGTGTTGATCTGCATTTCCATTAGGAGTTACCACCAAGACATGAAACATGAAATGCATCTGTATGATTTTATTATGATTAGTAAGTCTATATCGAGGTTTGCTGCGTGTAAAGCTCTCTTTTTCCCGCTGTCAGTTAGAAATGTCTCCTACAATCAACTTGCTAGCTCGCTAGCTAACTGTGGCTTTGCCGCGGCCTTTGCTTTGCAGGCTCACTGTCCATACCGGAAATCACTCACCATATATGCAATCAAACGGCAAAAATCATGAGAGTAGTGAACGCCGAATGAGGTATCAAACTAATAATGCCATTACAGTCCAAATAAGCTAACGTTAGCCATAGCGTCTGTGATTCTAGCTAATGTAAGCAGTAGCACCTGAAATGTTTACATTCTAGTTACATTCCTCGAGACTTCTCTTTACCGAGTGAGGCAGCGCTGCCTCCGTGAGGACGGAGTAAAGAATGCAAGACGCCTGTTGATTTTTACTGTACTTTCAAGAATATTTAATCGAGAGAAAAAAAATGTTCAAATTAAATGTGCATCAATATATTACAGTGATGTATAAAAGTTTTCATTTTTCATTTTATTCTTGACAGAAATATTTATCTTTGGTTTTTGCCGGAAGTACAATTTCGTCATCTCCTCTAGCTTCTAGATGTTTTACGGTTTCAATTGCTGCTTGTGAAGGTTTGTAATATTTGGCAAGAAATAGTTCATATAATTCTTCGCAGAGTTACTATAAAGATACTTCGCATTTATATGTGGTGGCTGCTGAGGAAAAGTGCCGCCCAATCATTTAATGTAGCAATCAAAGAGCGGTGTTCAGCTAGCCAATTCGCAAAATTAGCATGGCTCGCTTAGCAAGCTTGCTAACGTGAGCTGAACATGTACAATTTAAGGTGATTGTTAGCGGTCCAGATTGTGGCCCCGTATAATGGCAGTCGACTTAATAGTTTAGGAACAGATACATTATTTTTTACAAGAGAAGAGCAGCATTTTGTCTTTCCAAAAGTCAGTATTTCCGAACCTCCAATACAAGCTAACGACGTTGTTTGTCTCCATCGTCATCAAATGAATGAGTTCTTCAACGTCTCTCGTTGTTGCTTGTAACGTTACTAACTCTAAATTTGGATTTCCTTGTGATTTTTCCTCCTCCTCCTTCTTCCTCTTCTTCTTCATCATCATCTTCTTCTTCTCCTCCTCAGTTTACTGGCGGAAAGCAAACAACTTTTGATTTTTCTTTCAGAGGCAGTCATGTCAGGTGCTGGTGGAGGGAAGCGGCCCTCAGGAGGGGACAGCCCCCCTGGCCCACCTGAGAAGAAGAGTAAAAAAGAAGAGAAGACCACCACCACTCTGATCGAGCCCATACGCATTGGGGGGGTTTCTTCTACGGTTAGTCCTCACCAGCCCACTTACTACTATCACAACCCACATGCACAGTTGTTTTTAGTAAATAAATATTCAAGGTCTCAGGTCTCAGATTCCCACTGTCTTCATGTCTGTGTTTGTCTCATGCTGTGTCCTGCAGGAGGAAATGGACATGAAGGTGATCCAGTTCAAAAACAAAAAGCTATGTGAGCGCTTGGAGCAGAGGCAGGCGATGGAGGATGAGCTCCGAGAGAAAATTGAGAAGCTGGAGAAAAGACAGGCAACTGACGACACCACCCTGCTGATTGTCAACCGCTACTGGTCCCAGGTACTTCTAACACATAAAACCATGTTTTGCACATTTATAAGTCAGTCTGTAGACAGTAATGCTCTAAAATATCTCACATGTGCTTCTAACAAGGAGAACTTTTTGTACATTTGCACATAGAAGTTGGTCTGTAGATGCACCACTGCAATTCCTGCTGAAAGATCTAACAAAGTACACTAAATTTCTCTGTATTAATTCACAATTCAACAATACTATAATACTGTAATAGTATTGTAATGTTGTAATACTCAAAATACTGCAATACTGTAGTATTGTGAGTTATCCAAATTCAGCAATACAACAGCTGCACAAAATAAAAAATCTACTTTAATGCTTTGTCCAATTATGTTAACACTAGTTTAAATTTTTTGTCTCTAACCTGCAGTTGGAAGACAGCGTTCACCTTCTGCGCCAACGCATTGAGCCCGAAACTCCAGCAACACCTGCCCCTGACCCTCCCTCGGCCCCTCTCCCTGACCCTGCCCCGATGGAGGAAGACGGGGTGATC
>OMLF01026326.1:22238-61999 GCA_900302615.1 Holocentrus rufus | reverse complement strand
ATTCCACCCCCACCCGCCCCGGCTGTGCCTCCACCTCCACTTCCAGAGGCACAGAATGAGGAGGAGCAGTCAGAGCAGCAGGAGGAGCAGCAGCCCCCTCCTCCTGATGGGTTGGAGGAGTCGTTGACACCCACAGAGCCGCCTCAGGGATCAGCAGCAGGTAAGGAGAATTCATACTGTCAGAGCTTTTCTCCTAAAATTCTCCATCACTGATGGACTTTGTCCCATGGCCCAAGATCAGCAGCCAAATTCAGGTTTGCCACATAGTCAGTGTTCAGA
Organism: Holocentrus rufus; assembly: GCA_900302615.1. Classification (NCBI taxonomy): domain Eukaryota; kingdom Metazoa; phylum Chordata; class Actinopteri; order Holocentriformes; family Holocentridae; genus Holocentrus; species Holocentrus rufus. The sequence continues at coordinate 61,720 of OMLF01026326.1, read as the reverse complement.
CTTTTTTTGTGCCTGAAACCAAGGGTGCTATCCAACTGATGCACAATACTTGAGAAATAATTCTGCTTTTTTTCTTTGCTGTATTGAGAAGCATCTAAATTAGCTATGAGTAAGTAACAATTCAATTGTTGTTCATTTAACAAAAGAAAGTACATTTCGCAACCGCACTGAGATTTTTGTCGTAATTTATTGTCTTGTCCTGTCTGGTATTCCATAAGACAAGATGATCGTGGCCCCTGCTGTACGCTTCCCCATTCATGTGCAGCCTTGACCTTTCTGAGATTTCAGTTGGCAGAGTTGATGCTGATGAGCATGGCCTCTTTATAATGTGATTGGCTGATCACTGATTGAAAATGTGAATTTCATGAGGTCCTTACAGTTAGTCAGTGCCTGACAGCTGAGCTGTCACTCCACAGTTTGTTCTGAGGTAACAGCAAAGGGCACTCTCTCACCCCATATTGAGTGATGCTTGCTTGCCCAGTGTTAGTCTCACTAATATGTGTAAGCTTTGTAGCTTCAGTGGCTGATCTGTGTGTTAAAATGTGTTTGTTTGATATTTAGTAAGTGCAGGCAAAGCAGTATTTGTCGTGTTGTGTTTTAGATTGTAAAGTGCAACTGCACTTTTCAGCAAAGTAACAGTCATGAGTTAAGTAAAAAAAGAAGGGATATAAAAGTTAAGAGAGACAGTGACAATGAAATCACTGCACAGTTAGACAAGATTATTTCCAAAATCTGGATGTATGCGAATGGAGTCAGATAAGTTGGAGTTGTGAAGGAAGTAAATGTTCAAGTTTCCTTGGCTCGTACTGACAGGCTGCTCTAGCAGACATCCGATAGAAATTAGGGACATTATACAGCCCAGTTTCAGAGCAATATCACCATAATAACTCCTATATCTGTATATTTTCTGGGTAAATTGCTGTTTGTTTTGACTCGTGACTTTGCAAAATACTCTCTCTTAGAAACCATCTTTTTACCTGAACCACCTTCACAAATTTGTCTTCCCAGGAGTTCTGTCTTTTTTGGGACACACAGTTCTCATTTATTTCTCATAAAGACCGGGGATTTCAGCTCATTACTGCCTGCCGTGATTTTTCTAACCCAACCATCCCCTGTTGTTTAGACGCGCCGCCGCCCCCTCCTCCCCTGAGTGAGAATGCCAAGGTGTTCCTGGCCACACTGGACCACAGCAGCGAGGAGGAACTCGCCCTGCAGCTGCAGGACCGCATGCAGTTCAGCAAAGATTCCATCGCCTGCCTGGTCTGCGTCTTTGACCGTCTGCACAGCCGTATCGACGAGCTCTGCAACCGCGTCCAGGCTGCAGGTAACTGAAGTCATGATGTAACTGATATATTCATACGATGCATCATTGGCATGCACTTTAAGGACGGGGCAACATATTGATGTTTTGTCGATATTGTGATATGAAAAGAGACAAGAAATGATTTTGTATTATCATGATATGACACAAGTTTGTCTTTGCCTGGTTTTGAAGGCTCCTTTACAGTAAAAGGATGCAATTTTCTGAACTTATTAGACTGTTCTAGCTGTTCCATGATTTGCCTCTACCTGTTTGGTCATCATATCCACATTACTAGTGATTGTTTATAAACAACTCTTGTATGTAAATATCTAATGAAAGCACCAGGAGTCTCAGCATCAGTATCATCACAATATCGATAATGAGGTATTCGGCCATAGATGTTGTGATATTTGATTTTGTCCATATCACCCAACCCTATGCATGGTTGGCTCCTACTAATCTGATTTTCATTGGCAGTGTGTGAGGACGATAGCCAGTCTGACATTATCAGTCTGAACCGTAATCTGCTGGAGGAGAACGGCCGACTGCAAGACCTGGCCTCCTTCCTGCAGGGCCGACACCACAAGATGTCCATGGAGGTGGGTTGTCTTTGGCACTGTGCGTGGTTGTTATTGTGTATGGTGAATAATCGTGTGTGTATTGGATAAAGAGATGGAGAGAGTGCAAGTGAGAAAATAGTAAGAATGCCTGTAGCACCCTAAATAAATCATTCCTCCAAAAACAGTGCAGCTGTCTTCCACATATTTTTATCATCTCTAATAAACAGGATTACAGTTTCGTTCACTTGACTCTGATGTCTCGTCTTCCCCTCAGTACAACGAGTTAGTTGACAAGGTGACCAGCTCTGAGACCAAAGTGTCTGAAATGGAGACGACGGTGGAGGACCTGCAGTGGGACATCGAGAAGCTCCGCAAGAGGGAACAAAAGCTCAACAAACATCTAGCTGAAGCACTGGAGCAGGTGGATTTATATGATACTGAGAATGCAACCTTATGTATCTTTGTGTCTTTGGATTGTTTGTGTGTGTGCGCGTGTGCACCATACACACCCAGCTGTATGCTATCGGTGTTGTTCCTCTCTTACACATCACTAGGCAGTGATAAGGCTGTAAGCACCTAAGCGTGTCCAGCCAGCTGTTGCTATTGATGCATATCCTGCTGGTCTGTGTCTTCCCTCATAGAGTGGTATTGTTTCTGTTAACAAAATAAGTTTTGTCTGAATGATGTGATTATGGGATTCTGACTGTGTTTGTGTCATTACCATTTCTTTTTTCTCACCATCCCTGTTGCTCGTGTCTCTTACATTTAACTGTGTCTGCTGTCTGTGGTCTGCAGTTGAACTCTGGATACAACAGCTCTGGCAGCTCAGGTGGGCTGCCTGGAGGCCAGATTACTCTCAACATTCAGAAGGTGAGCATTCATATCTGATAATCCTAATTTTATCCATTGATCTTCGATGCAAAGCTTGAGTCTTTTATTATGTTTTTTATAATATATGCAGTCATAAGCAGTGCATGACTGTTTATATCACACTAGGAGGAGGAGGATGCTGTGCTTTGAACTTTACAAATTTCTCCTGTTTGTTTCCGTCTTAGTTTGAGAGTCTGAATGCAGAGTTGGAGCAAAACCAGGAGTTAGCTAACAGCCGCATGGCAGACCTGGAGAAACTGCAGCTGGAGCTCCAGGAGGCTGTGAGGGAGAGCGAGAAGCTCAAGGTAAGGCCGCAGCCCCTGGATGTGTCACATGGGTATCAGAACCTTACAGGGTCTCCCAAAATCCTACAAGGCATCAGTCACATGTCGTTTTCATCCATCCCATTTTGTCAGATGGACCTGAGGAATATTCCAGAGGAGGTTGTGAAGGAGACCCCAGAGTACAAGTGTCTCCAGTCCCAGTTTTCCCTGCTGTACAACGAATCCCTCGGGGTGAAGACCCAGCTGGACGAGGCCCGGGCGCTGCTGCTCACTGCCAAGAACGCCCACCTCCGACAGATCGAGCACATGGAGGTAACTCTCAGGGCCAAACCTGTGTTAAGGTGCTCCCATGAAGAATAATAACGCTAAACCCTGATGAACAGTTCTGTTTGCGAGCAGTTTCAGCAAAAGCAAACCGGCAGATATTAAGGTCATATTATAAAAGAGCTATTTAAAGCAGCGGTTTTCAGTCCTGGTCCCCAGGACTTGGAGCCCTGCTGGTTTTCATTCTAGCCATGTAATCAGTGACTGATTTATGCTGGGACGCCAGGTGAATGCAATTAATTATAGTATCTGAACTTAATGCCTTCAAAGGTCTTAGCATTATAAGCCTTAAATTCAATTTAGAGATAATTTAAAAAGTGGCAGTTTCTTGGCAGTTTGTTTATCTTGTGAGAAATCCACCCAGTCACGCAGGCGCAATGTTTGCTTAGTTTACAGTTTTCATTGTCATGTGCGTTTCATTTGTGAAACTGGGTTTATAGTCCACTTTAACTAGCATTAAAGTATTTTTAAAGGTCTTGGATTTAATTTGATGGATCTTGCAGACACCTGTGCAGCAGACCAGTGACCCTGGAAACAAGCGGGTCGGCTGTCTGCGTGAAAAGGGGATAAGTGAAAACATGGTCAGCTTATTTTAGTGTTCCGCTGTTCACGTGTGCAGAGCGATGAGCTGTCCCTGCAGAAGAAGCTCCGCACTGAAGTCATCCAGCTGGAGGACACGCTGGCCCAGGTGCGCAAAGAGTACGAGATGCTGCGGATCGAGTTTGAGCAGAACCTGGCAGCCAACGAACAAGCAGGTACCATCTGGGGAAAAATTTTTTACTATGAATCACCCTATTAAGAAGGAATGCAAAATATGCCAGTGAGTGGTGTGTGAGCACGAATTAGAGCAAATCTGGAAAAGCTGTCACAGATGCAGTGTAGTGTAGTGGTGAATACTGCTTTATTAGCTTGTTAGTTTTATGTAGTCAGCGTTGGTAATGGGCGGTCTGTGGATCCTGGTTTGTGTATTCTGTAAACATATCTGATGGCTGTGTCACTTGTTCAATATGTTTCTTGGTAATGTAGCTTAATTCTGACAGACAAAAGCTGGCTCTGGCTCTGCTGTCAGAACTTGTCCTAATCTAGACTTGTTTGGTCAGCTTCCCTGGAGGATCTGATGATCTACTGAGTCACATGTAAGATCATCCTCCAGTTTGCTAGATATTATTCCCACTAAATTCCTAAGATATTATGGAGGCAATAGGCTCCAGTTTTCCTCCCCATATTTATATATCTGTATTTATATTTACAGATAGAAACTATTCAGCATCCTTAACCCTGATTCCAAGATTTCTTTGCTCACAGCTGTTTTTTTATAAAAACCTTTTTTTTTTTGTAAATGACATAGTGCAATATTTAAATTGACGCACTGAAAGAACCTCCCCAACGGATTTTGTTTAATCTCTCTTCTGTTTCACTGGTCATGTGTGATGGGCTTCATGGCTCAATTAATTGGGGCGATACCGATTTCTGTCAGCATCGTTTCACTGCCGTGCTGGTGGCGTTCAGCTGCTACTCTCAGTGGTTGAGTGCGTAGCCCAAGTTAAAAAGGTTAGACAAAACTGAAGATTTTTTTTGGCCTGCAAACATCTCGTGATAAATTCAGGTGTCACTCGGTCTTTATTCTGTACATCAAGTTTGTATCCAGAATCTAGGCTGTGAATCTTTTGTTTAGACTTTGAGCAACAGGTTTTTTTTTGTCAACTTTGCAAAAACTGTATTAGTTTTGTCTCGCGAACGTGTTATTTTTTTATCATCTTACCTGAAGTGATGCCCTCTCTTGGTTGGACAAGCTGTGCCACAGCTCTAAGTTCTGCAAAACGTTTCTCACAGTATGACAAAGAGGGGTGGCATGAGTTCATATTTCCTGTATTATCTAGTTTCGGGTTAGTTTCAGAGCTGACTTCAAGAGAGAGCACTTATCAATTTTATAACTTTTTTTGTGCTTCAGCATAGTTTGACGACCTCAAACATCCCTCTGATCATTTTCCGACAGCTGTCTCGCCAAAATCTTTTATCATGTAGCTCATATGGGCTTTCATAAGATTTATTGTATTTTTTGTTTTATTTTGTATTTTTTTTCTTAAAGCACTCAGTAACACTGTTTGAAAAATACGATATAAAATCTTTTTATCATGTTTGGTTTATTTAAAGAAGAAAGAAATACAGTTCTTCTGTGTTTTTTCTTTTACTGTATCCAGCGCCTTACTGTAACGTGGCTACTTTGCTGACTGTTTTCTAATCATCCGTGAACTCCGATAACATCGGTGTGTGATTACGCCTTTTGTGTCACGTCTTTGCTCCTGCGTCGAGCTCGTAATTTACGATGTCTGATAATGTCCAGTGACTCAGAACTAAAACGCTTGTTCACTCTCAGGACCAATCAACAGGGAGATGAGACACTTAATCAGCAGTCTCCAAAACCACAACCTCCAGCTGAAAGGTGATGTGCAGCGCTACAAAAGGAAACTGCGAGAAACACAGATGGAGATCAACAAGGTAGAGTGTCGTTCACAGATGAGTGATGTGTAACCATCGGTTTCATTGAGGTGCAAAACAAAAAAAGCAAAAAAAAGCCTTTTTTTTTTTTTGCTTCATCAACAGTTGCGGTGCCAGAGCGGCGACACGGGGGTTCTGATCCTGGAGGAGACGACGAGCGACGGCATGGACGTGAAGAAGGAGGAGGACGAGGACCAGGAGGAGGAGGAGGAGAGGAGGAAGGAGCTGGAGAGGCAGCGGGCCCGGGAGAGAGAGAGGGAGGCGGAGAGGGAGCGGGAGAGGGAGCGCGAGAGGGAGAGGCAGCGCAGCGAGGAGCTGAAGAGGAAGGACTCCGACACGCTGAAGATGCTCAGAGGGGAACTCAAGTAGATAACGTTCTGCTCAACTCAGAATTCACTTTAGGAAAAAATAGTTCTTGGCCATATTTACACATTAAAAAAATACTGTTGCACGCACAATTCACAAGCACAAGTCTTATCATATTGATGTTGGTCAGTAGAAGTCCTTTGTCCTCACTAACTCGTCTGTCTGTCCCATCTCAGGAAAGCCCAGGAGTCCCAGAAGGAGATGAAACTCTTGTTGGACATGTACAAGTCCGCCCCGAAGGAGCAGAGGGACAAAGTCCAGCTCATGGCGGCTGAACGCAAATCCAAAGCTGAGGTTTGTTCATGCTCTCCATCCTTGCACCTTCATGCCTTGCACCAGCACATCCGATATAAATTCTGCATCCATCTGAAATCGATAGAATAAATCGCTCTGACTTTTGCCAGAATAGAAATGTATTTAATTTTTTTATCGAATCATTCATAATTCATAAATAAAAAAAGACCCGATGTTGCAGTAATCTAACAGAATACTACAAATTGTAACATATTGTTGTTTTTAGAATGAATAAAGTTGAAGTAATTTTTTCCACAATTCAGAAGAAAAAGGATACATTGTTTCACATTATATAAAGGATTTAAAATTTTAGCTTAACATAATAAATCATTGACTTGAATCGTCATTTACAAACTCAACTCAAATTGAATCATCCCAAAAACAAAAATCATTCATAAATCAAATCGCCAACCACTGAATCTTGAATTTAACTGAATTCACTATTCACCATGACTTATGACACATGACAGAAAAATGTTTATGAGCTGAAACTTTTAAACCGGATGTTGATGTTTAGTCGTATACGTTACCTGTTGCCCGTCTCTCATCCCGGAACGTTCCAGGTGGACGAGCTGCGGGTGCGAGTGCGAGAGCTGGAGGAGAGGGAGAGGAAGGAGAGCAAGAAGCTGGCTGACGAAGACGCCCTGAGAAAGATCAGAGTCGCGGAGGAGACCATCGACCATCTGCAGAAGAAACTCGCCGCCACGAAACAGGTATGACTTTCTCTCTCGGTGCGTGTGACACGTGGGTGAGAGCAAGACGAAACGAGCAGCTGTCCGGTTTCACCCTCCTTTACCTCAACCCCGCTCCTCTCTGCCCTGTAATGAGGAAGAGTTGACTGACTATTTTGCGTCAGTGTCTGCTCATTGACATTTTCCCAGCAAGAAAGGTGTTAATTATGCCTGGTGTATATATAGAAATGACATGCAAATATATTTTAAGTCTGAATTAAATGTCAGCCTGTTTCACTTCTGACACATTTTTAGCCTCTCAGCTCTACATGAAATGAGATAATAGCATCAGCACCAACCTGTAATTAAATAAACCTAATAAGCAAATTGATATTGATTCTCTATGGGAAAACTTATCAATATATAGATATGCCAGCCGTGTTAAGAATGAAAGCACTACAGCAAACAAGCGTCACATTGGTGTATAAACGAACTGCTCCTAATCTTAGACTACAAAAGAGGAAATGAAAGCTTATGTTGTGGCCTGGGACTTCAATCTTATCATCTGGTGAACTTGAGGCTTCCCAACGTGGTCGAGTTTCACTGTTTGGGGCCTTTTTAAGATTCCAGTGAGAGTAGAAACTAAAACACGCCCACCAAATTTTGCCCAGAATGTCATTTTGTGTCTTTATTTTTGGTGGCTTATGTGTGTAACTTGGGATTTCAGCGTTCAAAAGAGCAGACTCCTTAAAAAATATATATATAACTAATCATGGATGCATATGAGGTGAATGATTTTTGAGAGACTTGACAAAGTTTCTTCCTGTGCAATTGCACTACACTTCCTGCATACTCTAAATTTATTCAAGTATGCGCCTTTCTCTCATTTTGCAACATCTAACACCCTGATCACACTCTGGTCAGTCCACTAATATCAAAACTTTAAAGGAAGATCTTAAAAATATCTGAGTTTGTGCAACACGATTAATATTGTGAAAGAAGGATTGGTGACACACATCAGATCTGAGCTTGTTGATCATTTCTTCGACCCCAGTGCCAAGAGGTGACACAATCTTATGGAATTTATTAGAAATTGTCAAAACAAAGGGAATAAGAGAGGGAACCCTTGTGACAAGGAGACATTATTAAAACATGATGTTATGATGTTATTAGGTTCAAAACATTGGCCGAGCCGTGTCATTGTAATGATATAATCTGAACTGTATGAATTGTGGATACACCCATACTACATAATGTAATAATCACGTCTTCTTCACGATACTCATTCAGACGTCGACCCTGAGGCCACCTTGAATTTGATATCACCCGAGCTGAGACGGTTATTATCAGACTTGGAAGAAAACAAGTTAATATGGAGCACATTGTCTTCACACAACTTGTCTTGAGCACGTGAAGGTTCTTCAGCCTTTAAGCTTCTGTCGGCAAAAAGGTGGATTAATATTATGAAAAGTGAGTCATAAAGATTTGGTTTTCAGCTCAGGACGTCCAAGTCTGATTCCTAATGGAGAGTCATCACTGTTTTTTTGTTTTTTACATCCCCTTAAGTAATCTAGGCAGTTTTATTACAAGCGAAATCTCGCCTCTTATTTTGCCTTTCACTTCAACTTTCACTTCCCAGCTCGCGTCCTTTTGCTTTTGGTGCGTACAGTATCTATAAATAATGGACAGATACTTCGAAGTTGACTCTGTGCAGGGCAAGGGGAGGAATTGAGATCACTCATAGTGTGTCATCTGCTGCGTGTGTGTGAGTGAATGCCCTTGTGTGTTTGTAAGGGTGTGTTCACGTCAAGCATGTTTGGAGCTGCTCAGTCAAACAGGACTGATGCTCATGTTGATGAATGTATGAACTCTAGAGAAAGTCAATTATAGCAGAGTGTAGGCAAGGCCATTACGCTTCACTCCCTCCACTCCCCTGCTGACAGAATGTAATCCTGGAGCCTGACAGGTTGCTATGTCCAGTAAACAAACTGATTGCAAGTTCTCACGACTTTAGTTTCAAGCCCCAGGTCACTTTTAATTAAGTGTTAACATGGAGGAGCTGAATGCAAAAACTTTTCAGCTATGCCTGAAACACAGAAAATAAATGAGGTGTGATTGTAATGATGCATGATCAGACCAATGGAAACACGATCAAAAATTTTAAAGTTGTTTTTTGCTCCAGTAGCAACAGTTCTTTCTCTCAAATGTGATCAAAGGTGACTTCACAGATCTCCAAATGGCAGTGAGAGGTTACAGGAAAATTTGAGCTTCCAGAAATCTTGTGAAATGTCAGGAAATTACACAATTTAGTATGTAGATGTCTCTAGACTCCTATCTTGTTGGATACATAGGGGAAAATTTAGATGTAACTATCTGTGTCCACCTACAGAAACTATACGTGCATCAGGTAATGTATGCAGTGTTTTTTTTTTTTTTTTTTTTTTACAACACCAAAAGAGCATCTCAAACTTTGATTCCTGATGTGTGTGTGTGTGTGTGTGTGTGTGTGTGTAGGAGGAGGAGGCCCTGCTGAGCGAGATGGACGTGACGGGCCAGGCGTTCGAGGACATGCAGGAGCAGAACAGCCGCTTGCTGCAGCAGCTGAGGGAAAAAGACGACGCCAACTTCAAACTGATGAGCGAGCGGATCAAATCCAACCAGATCTACAAGCTGCTGAAGGAGGAGAAGGAGGAGCTGGCGGACCAGGTTCTCACCTTCAAAACCCAGGTAAGAGGAAGATCATCAGGAGGATCATCTGAATATAACACCCATAATTTTGTTTAAAGCCGGGTATTCAAACGCTGACTGGCTGCCTCTCTCAGGTTGATGCACAGCTGCTGGTTGTGCAGAAGCTCGAAGAGAAAGAGGGCGTCCTGCAGAGCACGCTGGCCGCTCTGGAGAAAGAGCTGGGCGTCCGGACACAAGCGCTAGAACTGAACAAGAGGAAGGTGGGTTGAGAAATACGATCAGTCATAATCACCTTCAGGACTAAATCTCAGAAGCCGGAGCACAAATCGCCGGTTTTATTTTGCTTACATTGTTTAACGGCCACCGTTGCAGCCCTGGAATCTCATCATTATTAGTTTTTATTGAGTGTGTCCGGTTTCCTTCCCTGCTCCAGGCGGTGGAGGCTGCCCAGCTGGCAGAGGACCTGAAGGTGCAGCTGGAGCACACCCAGGCCAAGCTCAGGGAGATCCAGGTCTCCGTGGCTGAGAACCGCACCGCCCGGGAGAGAGAGAGCGGCAACCTCAAACGAGCGCAGGTACGTCGGGTTTTGGCATTTCAGGCGTTCCCCCCGGAGCGCGTTAGGACTCGGGTTTATAAAACAGGCGGCGGCTGTTAACGGCTCCTCCTCTGTTGCCTTCCAGGAGGATCTGTCCCGGCTGAGGAGGAAGCTGGAGAAACAGAAGAAGGTCGAGGTTTACACCGACGCTGATGAGATCCTGCAAGAGGAGATCAACCAGTACAAGGTGAGGGAAAGAAAACACTGATGCACGATCAGAGAGGCTGCGCATTCAGGCACATGTGTGTATGAGAAGGGGCATTTAGTAATTTATGGCGTTAACTGCCATCCAAGGAATTGCAGCAACACTGACAGATCTCTGGCACAGGCCGGGGGCGATTGCAGAAATACAGAAGTCACAGTTTCACAATAGAGACGAGAGCAGAAATCTAACAAACGTCTAGTGAAGATAAAAGTTATTTCAGCTTTTTCATTTGGCTTGAGTTTGAAATGTGCTGTGATACATGCATCTAAGTACTAAAAGTAATCAGTCAATCATTGGTATTGATCAACAACCACCTGTTACTATGGTCAGGTTGTGCTGTGGGGCGGATTTTTTTTCTTAATTAAAAATGTATTGGAAGTTTTTAAAAGCTACAGAGGGAAGAAAAATAGAAAACAGAGAATACAAATCTGAATAGGTATCAAATACCCAAAAGTAATTGGATACCAGCACACAGTACAGTACAGTACAGTGTAACAGAAAATAGATCCTGGCACATGTAACGAGAAGAACAAGGGAAACAAAAAGGTAGACAAAAGGAGGAAGTTGCTGTGTACCAGCAACCATTTTAACAAAACCAACATATAGAGGTGATTATGCCTTTTCATTGATGTCATCTGGTATCCTTTAAAAAATACTGCAAATAACTCCCTAATTTGCGGAGATATTTATCAATTCTCAAACTAATACAGGCAGATGATTGTTGCTATTTTTCTAAGGAGGAGGTGCTGCTTTTAAAAAAAAAAATAGGTACAAGGGCAGACCCACCTCTTTCCCACCAGTTAAAATTTTATTGGTGCACCTTTAAATATTAACCGATGAACCACACGGTGAATAGAGTAGAATATTGTAAACAGTCGTCATCTGGCCTATATAAAACGCATTTCTCTCTCTCTCGCTCCAGGCCAAGCTGCGCTGCCCCTGCTGCAACACGCGGGACAAGGAGACGGTGCTCACCAAGTGTTTCCACGTGTTCTGCTACGAATGTCTGAAGACCCGGTATGACACCCGGCAGAGGAAATGCCCCAAGTGCAACTGTGCCTTCGGAGCCAACGACTTCCACCGCATCTACATCACCTAAAACCCCACCTAGAGCCACCGGAGAGAGCGAAGAAGAAGAAGAGAAACCCGTAGACAGAACCAAAGGAGAGGAAAAAAGTAGTGACCGATGAACTGAGGATGTGTTCAAAGAGGAAGACGTTTTTTTGGGGGGGGACATCACAGCCTTGTGTTTTCCCCCATTTTAATCTCTCTCTTTGGAAAGACTTGTTTTACCACACCATTGCCAGTTGGTGCTTAAGTTCATGACCAAACATAGCGAGACTTCTGACTGAGTGAAAGAGTTGTGCTGTAATAAAAAAAAAAACAAACTCACAGTTGTTTGTGCACACGTTGATATCCTCACATGTTGATGCTCTGCACTGTTTTCCCGTCTTGTCTTTGCCGTTCTTGCCAATGTTAAACATCTTCACTTTTAAAGAACTAGGCCCACTTGTTAATAATTCTTGAGAGTTTTTAATGTATTTAAAAAAAAACAAACAAGACTTTCAGTAGTACATGGTTGGTCTTCCTGGAGTTGTTGTTTGGATCATTTTGTCCTGCTGTTTTTTTTTTTTTTTTTTTGGAAATCCTGTGAATGAAACTGACATTTCCCTCCAAATCACAAGCACCCATGCATAAAACTGAAGATGCTTTCATTATTACATAAAAACAGCCGCACTCCTGTAAATCCTTTGGTTCGGTTACAGTATTAACAATGCCTAAGAGACGACAGCTTAGTTTGGCACCCAGTCAGCACATACAGGAGTGTTTGGATCACCTTGGGCAAGGTCCTCAGTGTGTGTTCATCCGGTTGCCATGGTTCCTGTTGGAGAGTTTGACACAACATCTGCAGCTTATAGTGCCTCATTACTGATGAAATCACTCCAGTGGAAAGTCAGCTCATATGGGTGTCCTTAGTGGGCTGAGCTACTCTAGGTCCTCCTAGACTACTTTACTTAAGGTTACCGTGACAGTCAAGTAGAAAAACATCTGTTTAACAACATGGTTCTGGCCTAATTGAACCAATGAAACCTCTTTTCCTCTGTTCTGATGATGTGAGCTATTTAATAAGAGTTTGGTCAGCGTCTGTTTGACGTTAGCTCTTGTGGGAAAGGCAGTTCACACCATGTAGCACACTTAAAAGCTTCCAGGCTGCAGCAAAAGCGAGCCTGTGATGTGAAAAAAAAACCCTTAAATCTTAATTATGCATTGGGGAAAATGAGACCTCCACATAATTTTGATGTTATGTAGAAGGTATGTTTGAATGTCTAGATTGGTAATGGTAGCTGGGCTGTGGTTGTTTTCTCATCTGAACATGCATAACCTGTCATAAATAAATTAGAAGAGTTTTCATTTTGTGCAAAGTGATAATTTGTATGCGAAGCTGCGCGCAGATGTTGTGTAATTGCTGTCGGTCTTCACTATAAAAAAAAAAAAAAAGAAGTGTTGAAAAGGGGCCAGCCTGGTTGCACATGAGGCATGCGTCCACTGGCTTTGTTGTTGCATTTTTGTGCAGCAGGCTACACCCCAGTCCCAGACATTAACACCACCACCACCCTGCACCGAGTCAGGGACACTGCATATTCAAATGTGCGCTTTTAAAAGCCAGATTAGCACATTGTGCGCGCGGGGCAGCAGCTGTAGAGAGCACTCATGTGGAGAGATAAAGACTCGGTTTTACTCGGAGCAGAATTTCCCATTAGTGTGAAATGCAAATATATGTATACTTTAAATGTCCTTTGACTCAGGCCTTAAGTTATTGTTCCTCTTCTGTGTATGGGATCCAGATTCCTGCCAGAGTCTTGTGTTTTTTGGCAGGGAGAAGTGAATGACGTCGACAGGCGTGGTAATAACAATGAGAACACTATTAAGTCCAGACTACACACATTCTCAACTGCAAGTAAAATGCGAAAATCCTAAAGGGTGTGGCCACTGAATATAAAACCTAAGGATTGAAAAGCGTCTTCCCGAACCGATCCGGTTTAAACTTTCACTTTTACTCTAACAAACGAAACCAAATAGTGTGGTAGTGAAGTTTCCTGTGAGTCTGGGACGACTCCTTGGTGCGCACAGAGAATCCGAGCAGGCTACAGTACATAGGAAATGACTCATAGGAGTTGAACTGTTAGCGTGGGTGTGTGCGCTATTAAAACAAGGCGCAGACTCCTCCGGGTGACTCACTCTGATGCTCGCTTTTCCATGGTGAAAACCAGCACGGATTGTTAATCAGATGAACTTTCGGGAATCGTGTAGCCAGCAGCAAGCAGCTTGTACCCAGCACCATCATGGCTTCAAACGCTCTCTGTGCGCTGTGTGGACTTATCATTGCGGCTGTGACGAATTTCTATGGTGTGAACGCACAGAAAAGTAAGTAAATTAACAACACTTGTTTTTTTTTTCTCCCAAACTAGAATTAGGATGTGTGTCCAAGGGAGACTACTAGAGGAATAGGCGGATTCAAGTTTTTGATTGATAATGGGATTATGTAACTTCTCCTTTTACGTTTTATTTTTTTTTTCCTTTTTTCTGGGAATGAATTTTCTCGGGTGTCCCTGTTCCAGTGAACACGGAATATCTTGCTCAGTCTAATGGAGTCAGATAATAGGGCTGCTCACAGAGCCGCTTCCTCTACCAGCTGCATTTCTCACCGGTTCCGCATTCCGATCGCCTTATTTCACCTCATCCATGCCCCTGGGTGAAAAGGACAAGCCGCATGGAATAGTGCACAGCTAGTCTCCATACATCCATACATATGCAGACATGTACCAAAAAAAAGAGCTCGATGTTGTAAAATGTTTTCACAGTTTCACAAGAAAAATCACAACTTGGAAGTCTTTCCCAGGCTCAGTGAGCTGATCCCCTTCTGCAACAGGCTGTAAGAAGCCTAATGTTCAGTAATGAGCACTTGCAACATAATTAAGTCCTAATTAGAGTGATAAGAACATTGCCATAGGTATTAGACGATTACATTCTGAATACAGGTTATAATCAAAACATTGTAAAGTTTGATTGAAAGGTTATCTTGGAAAATACAGTACACTTGGAAATGTAAAAGTTATTTTGTTTAACATGGTAACTGTAGTACATCTGGATATCACCTGTCATTAGCCCACCCACCATGGTTTATGAGAGACTACCCACCACCCTCATACCACAACACCCATACTCGAGTATGAGTCAAGGTCGTCTGGTCCTGAACACTCATTTGTTACACATACAAAAAAAATCTGTATTTAGTTTTAATTGTCCTATCAAAATATTTCAATTCTTGATATTACTCTCCATTCCCCCAACCTAGCAACCCAAAATTATATTCAGAATTATTTTCCCTAAAATCTCATAAATTTTCTGTACATGAATTGCAAAGTAATCAAAATGTTCATGTGTGACATTAAAATGACCTATACACGCTCATACTGTCATGCTGTACATCTGTGCAGCTGTTACATATTTAAGTCGCCACTAACTTGCAGTGCCAACACTTTAAAAAAGTTTTATAAATAGATGTTAAGTCAAACAATATAAAACAGGCTGAAATAAAAATCAGTATTGAATAAGCGCTGCAAAAATCACATCAAAAATATTGCATATGGCCGCAAATATCGCGATATTCAATATTATCAGATATTGGCCCAAGACAAATATGAATCAAATTAATGCTGTTTTGCCTCTAAATGTTATAATATTGGCTAGAGAAAGTGTTACCATGCACTTGGTAACACTTTCCTTGGATAAATTATATAAAGTTTGTGTAAAAGTCCATGCTGAAACAAGTCAAGCTGTTTCTTAGTTCTTGATTGTTCAACTTATGCTCAGGCTCTGAAATGACTTTTTAAATGTTTTGTCAGTGTGATGTCATCAAATCATTGTCAGTTTCAGGCTTCAGACATGTCTTATCATTTGGGGTGAAGAGTAAAGATCAGGCCAGGCTCAGACTCTCAGACCACAGCTGACCTCTGATTGCCCTCGGTCACTTTGAGCCGGAGCTCATGCGGACCTGTTGGGTGGAGTGCGGAAAGCGTGAGGAGACGTGCTCACAAAGACCAGTGACACACTTTCCCGTGACCCCAATAAAATGATTCAGCCCTGTGCTGCACGCAGGCCTGCTGTGGAGCGCTGAGTGGCTCCTGAGGCATGAGCATGCCATAGTTCTAACCCCCTCGAAACACACTGACTCAGTCACAAGTCAGAATACCTTCACTTCACCTCTGCAGCTTGTTTTCCTCTACAGTCAGATGACTCAGAGTGACTTTTCCAAGCTGAATGATAGGAATTGTGTGATTGTGTAGCCTGTGTAATGTCACAAACTTGAGACCCTTGTTATAAATATGCAACTTCCTGTGCACTTTACCGCAAAGAAGAAAGCCATGAGTGATTTGTGTGCTTTGACTGCGCGCCTATATTGTGATGTAAGCTCGATTTCATGCACATGGAAAGCTTAGAGGAGAAATACTCTTGATGCAATTTGGGTGTGAGTGAAGAAACGTGCCAAGAGAATCCAAAATCTTTCCTTAGGACAGTTCAGCCTGTGTGAGTTAATTTGGCCAACGCTCACAGCGCTCTTCCACTGCCATAAACACGAGAAAGAGTTTTTCCACTCCCTAATCTGTTATGTCACTGGCTGCCCGGCCCCATGGAGATGCAAAAGATAGAAAAGGTTACGTTGAAAGTATCCAGGAAGATTTTCTGGAGATCAGGATACATTTTCTTATTTGGAGCTGATAGCACTACAAAAATATGTAGCTCATTTGGATATAAAAGTTCAGCCAAACATGATAAATGCTGCTTGATTGTGCATTTAAATGGTCCGAAGCGTCACAGAATTCAGATCTGTGTGGAATCATAGTGAACAGGAGTAACAACAGAGACGTCTCTTTCCAAAACACCCACACCGGCGGTTTGACATTGTCGTTTTCATTCAAGGACGGCCCTGCCTCGGTTTCCTGCACATTCATCCTGCTACTTTTAGTTGATGTCAGAGTTTTGTCTTGAGTCGTTTTGGTATTGTTATCGTTTGATGGTTGAGCAGCTGATTTTAAAAAAAGGAAGATATCGTGAATGATGACACATTTTTCTTTTTTTGAATCCCCATGGTGGTTTATTGTTAACATGTGGGGGGAAAAAAAGAAGTGGCCCATGCAAATACACTGAGAAGGAAGCACGATTAACATCATATGTATTATCTATCCAATATCTATAGATTATTTGCCTGTTTCATTCTTCTGTTTTTCTCTTATACCAGCTTTTACTTAGTACTT
Organism: Holocentrus rufus; assembly: GCA_900302615.1. Taxonomy (NCBI): domain Eukaryota; kingdom Metazoa; phylum Chordata; class Actinopteri; order Holocentriformes; family Holocentridae; genus Holocentrus; species Holocentrus rufus. The sequence goes on along the minus strand of OMLF01026326.1, from coordinate 44,744 downwards.
TGCAACACTATTTCAAAAGTCTTCATAAACTAATTTATAGAGCTCCATATGGTCTATAAATTAGTTTATAGGGTTGATGTTATTCATTATTCCATGCATTGCGTCAGGTTATTTATGCATACATGCAGCTTTAGCAAAGTTACAGGGTTATACTGTGGGAAAATCCCATGTCTAATTATACAGAATTAAACACTTAATATTGTCTTTCCATTGACTTGCTGTTGGCCTTCACTGTGTCAGGTTTCTCCCTTATCATGTAGGAAGTGCACAGCTTTAATTGTTCAGCTGTCTGGCTGCCATAAAAAGATATGAAGCTCTCCATTGTGTCCAGAGAGGTAGACATGTTCTCTGTGCTCACCGCTGCGGCTTCTTGTTCAGAGACACCGTGCACCGCATTCGTTTATTCTCTGGAAGTCTCACACGTACACACACTCAAAACAATTCAACGGAAGCACTTTATGAAAGCACATCCTGCTGTTCACACACTAGCGGCATCACCGGGCTTGTGCCTGTGCAGCCAGATTTTCACTGAGTAATACTCCTTTGCATATGAGCGCATCAGCACAGAGTCAGCCTCGAAGGACTTTCCCATCTAATTTCACAAGAAGCAGAAACCCGCGGCGTTTCTCAGAGGTGCAGCTCGAGTCACGCCATTCATGTGTCATTCCAGACGAATTTCAGCTTGATTGTTTTTGTTTTCGAGGGGGCAGGGTTTTCTATTTTCACATCTGCATCACTCTCAAGGGAAGGAAGTGTGTCTTGCTGCACATACCATTATTTTTTTTAGCATTACCACCACCATATTAATATTTCATAAGCTCAGCAGTGGTACATGTTTGATAAATTAGGGAATCTGTTTTGCTTTGGGAGAACTCACATAAACATTCCAGGGTTTGGCTCTTACGGAATTTGTTCCAGCAAATGACTAGTTACACTTCAAATGACATAACTAACAGTTGATTTCCAATGTTTTTTTCTTTTCTCTCTCTCTCTCTCTCGCTCTCTTTCTCTCTCTCCATGTGCAGGCCCATGTAGCACTTCAGAGTTCTGGAATTCAGATTTGGATGTTTGCGTGCCATGTGCGTCATGCAAGCAGTATCCAAAGACCCCGTCCTGCAACACATGTAAGCAATTTCTGCAGGTCTGATTGGCCTATCTGGCCTGTGGAGGTGTTGCTGTGTCAACATGTGGCCCCTCGTTTCTTTATGTCAGGATCACTTAGCGATGTCACCATACCAGAATTTTCTAGTTGATACCAAAACCATGAAATTCCACGATTCTCTCTACCTGATTTGATACCACTGCAAAAACACGCAGGCTAAGGCTTCATTAGAAAAACAACACTGAGCTACAGAGAGAGGGATCGAGTTGTGTTGATATTACTGATATTAAAAACACAAGCTCTGGCATGCTTTCAGAATTTGATTTGGTACCGAAGTGTCCGTTCTTCTGACATGCCTAGTCTCATTATATGCAAACAGCAGAATCCTTTTTATCAGTGTTGCAGGCTAAGAAGTCCCCTTTGTGCTGTGTTATGTTCCCTCACAGGTACGCCTGTACTTGTGCAGGAGACCTCTGACGGGTGGAGGCTGGCAGCCATCACCAGCTTCTCAGTGCTGGCTGTCGTGCTGGTTGGTGCTGCATTGATTATTGGGGTCATGGTGCATCGGCGCAAGTCGCAGAAACGGCCTCTACGTGGTAAGACTCGGTCTCTAAAAATCAATTTAAGGCTGACTTTTTTGGAGAGCGACTTTAAAGCGGCACAAAGCAGGATTTCTATGTTGAAATACACCAGTTTTGTCAGGCTGGATAAGCAAGAAGACCGTCCTTTCCCCTTTAATTGAAACTCCAATAATTCATCCTTTTGTGAAACATTAATTAGCAGGACGCACCGGTATTAGATCCCTTTCATTCTCATCCGTTTGGTACAAAGCATCACTGACGCAGACCGGCCTGCTGTTTGGTAAACTGGAGTGTGCTGTGTGAAGTTTACTGACTCAGGCTTTTTTACAGGATTTTTGGGTAATGAGACTTTGCAGTTGTGTCTCAGGTCTCCCGGCAACCACATCTGGTGCCATCATGGAGGTCCACTGGGAAACTGTGTGTTCTCAAATAATGAATAAATGCATAACCACCAGCCAGGAAAAATAGAGATACCTGCAAAATATTGTTGTGCTGTGGGTGTAGATTTTTTCGGTTATATCAAGTGAATAGTCTGGTGGTTTCAATTTGTTTCCAGATTTAGGTTACCGTAACACAGGAAGCCAAGGACCGAGAACATTTGCATTGAAAGGAGACAGGGGCTGAAAGTATTTTTTTTTTTTTTTTGAAAAAACGTTTTAAATGATCACACCAAAAAAAATCAAGTCAGGCTCATTTGTGTAACCCTGAGTAGCTGTGGCCTCTCTGGTCACGTCTCCACCCCAGAGCATAACAAGTTGCAGCATGAGAAGCTTCACCTCAGTTAACCAGAACGAAAAGCGGCTGCATGTCTTTGTTATCCAGCTAAATGTCCCGCAGGATAATGTAGCAAAGCAAACAGTTTAGTTGCTAACATGCTAGTGTGCATATGGGATGTGTGGTGATGGTTAGCTGTGCAGACAACACAGTCAGCTAGCTAACATGATGTAAACAAATCTTCAGTTCCCAGTTAAAAATATCACAGAAATTAATCTTGTATATTCAGTTCCACTGAGACAGGCTAGCTGTGTGTTTACAGACATAATAAAACATAACAGCCACTGTGAACAGCTGATTCTGCCGGAGGCCCCCAAACCTGAAGACCTCCAATATGGCCGCCAGATTGCCCGTTGCGTAACTCGAAGTCCCTCTGTTAAAGTTGTTCAAACTGTCGCTGCCATTTGGAGCAAACAGCACGGGGTTGCCTGGTGAAGCTTTTGTTTTTATTATTGTGGTTAAACTAACCCGTTGTCCCTACTGTGGGTTTTGGTCCTTAATCTTGAGGGGGACACCTTTTAGTTATTAGCTGCGATGAGTCAGGACAATAACAATGATGGAGTGTCTTCATGTGATACCAAGGCAGATGTCAGATTGCTGCTGATTCCAAAAGCACATTCTGCTCGGGGGAAATGATCATCTTTTCTCTTCCTTCACTGCAGAACCCATTGAAGAGACCGCGGGGCCACTTTATCAAGCTTAAACATTTCAGTAGGTATATTTCTCACTGTGCTTACTGGGTTTAGACAGACACACTGGGCTGATACTGGAGCTGGAATAAAAATTGGACGCTGGCCAGTCAGTGCTGTTAGGACGGAGGTGGGGATGTGATTTTAGCTTCATGGGTGGCAGTCTGTAAAACCGGCAATGAAAACCTGCCTCACCCTGCCTTAAAGAGCTGCTACCCCACCTAAGAATTTCCTTTGCATGGGCTTTAATGGAAAATTTTAGTGTCCCATGGTCTAACTGTTGTTTCAGAGGCTTTACCACCGGGCAAACAATAAATTCTGTATTCTTGCATTGTCTTTTTTTTTTTTAACTTCTTGGAATTGTTTTTGGCATTGAATTTGTCAAATTTAAAAACAGCACAAAACATGGCAGCTTTAAACCAAAAACATGTATGTTATCAGCCGTTACCGGTCAAACCCTAGTCACAACATGCAACATTTTAATCTTTTAGAGTTTGACATAATGTAAACTAACCAGGGTTTAACCACTTCCATGTCCTCCACAGCCTCATCCTTCTCTGGAAACAGATGTGACAGAATCAAGGAAAGACTGGTGCAGAGCCAGAAGACTCTCTGGACCATGAACTGTACTCTGACTACAGGGTATCTTTATAAGTAGAATCGGACCATTTTAATTTATTATACTGTTCAAAGTAGAGTTGTGTTCAGTTCTCTTACTCGGTGTAGGTTCCAGTGCGGACACAAGTCCAGTAGTGCACTGATCATAAAGACTTACAGCACAGTACAACGAGCAACTCTCACACCTCTGTAGGAATAGTGACGACACCGCACGAGCTGTGGTGCCACTTTCACTTTTTAATTGCCTTAAAATTGCAATTTGGATTCAGATTCAGACTTTTGACAAAACTGTAGTCCTCTCTTCCGGAGTGACAGATGCTAATCCGAAATCCTGCACTTCCTACCGCCAGCAGGACTCCAGTGAATGTAACACAGCTTTTTTGTTGCCTGCCGGGCCGCAGTTTGGTTGCCTGCTCTTCAGTCGGGTTAGAGGGGGTCGACTCGCTGGTCGTTTTACCACAACCGAACCACATGTGAGCAAGACATACTGTTCGGCACATCCAGGCCATGTGAATGTAGCTACTTTATTTTTTTAGGTGAATATATATTATCCCTGCCAGTACCTCCACTTCAGAACGTGTACCTGTTCTTTCAAGAGCCTGATACAGTAATAGTTGAAGTTGTCGATAAAGGGAGTGAACCTTTCTCATGCACTGTTACTGGGTCTTCTGAGAACAAAACGGATCCTTTTTCTGCAGGTCATTTCAATATTGTTTCATTGTATTTGTTGTAATGTTGTGGTTTTTGGCAGGGTGTTTGCTGTATTACCCGAAAGAATACACGTGTTACCGTCCCGGTGGTAAATAACATGTGAGAGCGTCGGCGCTTTGCAGGACAGGATGTTTGAAACACTAGACATGCAATCCCAAACTGCTAAACACAATATGGCAAGGTTGCAAGGAATGTACTGTAGTTAAAAAAAATGCACCTACAATGTCTTAGGTGGAGCTACATAATCACATTGCTTACTAACTCTGACTTGTTAAAAACTTTCAGATATGCAGCAGGGCAAAGACAAATTATACCTAGAGGTCCTGTGAAAATTTTGTAATCATTTGTATCATTGAAAAATTTGTGTAATAACTGTTTTTCCCCCTACATTGCTTTGAGTTTATTTCCAAATCTTCAAATTATCACGGAGCACCTGTTGCTTGAGGTAATATGTCGAGAAATTGCCAGGCAAAATATTAATATATTTTGTGTGACTGGACAATGTTCTTATATGCATCTATTTTTGGGTAGACTACTTACCCTCTGCCAGCAAAACTGGGGAAGTAGTTAAGATACAGATACTTTTTTTTTTTTTTAAATAATGTTTATATTATTTATTTTTAAAGTATCTTGCCATGTTGAGTTGCATCAACTGCTAAATGTGGACAGATTTTCAAAGGGACTCCTGTGAAGATTTTTTTTTTTTTGTAAAACTTCTACCAGGCCAGCCAATGTCGTTACTGAGCAATAACTAACATTTTCTACATATATATTTTTTTCTTGCTTTCTAGTTTTGTGTAAATGTATATACATGCACTGGCTTCTCTTAGTTAATGCAATTTTACAAACAAACTGTGCTTTGTGTACCAAATGTATTTTCACAATAAAATTGACAACTTTCATTAAAAATGCAAGGCTTATTGATCTGCAGACATGTCATTTACCGTCATTTTTCAATACTATCACTGTGACAAAAAAAATCTGAAATACAGCTTACAGTCACTAAAAAGAATATGGACACAAAACAAACATGTATTTTCCAAGTCATTTAATTTCAACAACGAATTTTCAATAATTTGCTTATATTCTAAACTAAGTTCTAACAAAGAAGTAAAAATCTACGCTTCAGAGTGACAAAATAGTTATATAAATATGAATTAAATATTGAGCAGACTTGTCTTTTTTGAGCACTAAAAATTCAATAAATCAGAATGTGTGACATATGCTTTTTATTACACAATAGCTAATCTAGCAGTTTTCTCCTGTGGAAGAAAATCTTGCCCATAAATTTACAGAGATCCAACCAATATGTCATTCTAATATTTACAGAGCTCTGAGATAAAACACATGACACAAATACTAGCCTGTGATCGTGATCAATGACAGAGGAGTGAACGTATGAAGTGCCAAAGAAGATGGGACTGGGATCATTTTAGAAAACGATAAATTCAGTTTACAGTTTTAACTGAAACGTTCACATAATTTTTTATGTAGGCTACCACGGCATATGAAAATACATTACAGTAAGAGAGTTTAAATCATTACAATTAATGCAGGCAAGACTTTAAATAATGTAACAAAACGGCAGATGGCAAGTTGTCAAGACTGTCATGGTTTTGAAGGCTATTTGTTTGTATCCAGAATATACTGAATCTGTCATTGTACTCAATACAATGTTAAGACAAAACAAATGAGATGTTTTAAATTCATGCACTGAAACAATACTTTCTAAGATTTCAGCATATTGCTTAATATTACGACCCGCAAACTAGGTGAGGTGAACTATCTGAACAGCCCAGCCAAGTCATTCACTGTCGACTGGAGATGTGCCCTGGGGAAAAAACATCCACATCCCAAAACCACCGCTATCTCCACAAGTGGCTGCATTATTATAGACTTCACATCCCCTTAAGCTACAAGCTTCTCTATTACCAATGTGCAAATATAACTTTGAAAATGGCAAATTACAGAGAAGGAATCATGTTGTGGTAAAAATGGCTCTCGCAAACTACGAAGTAAAACCATGAAGTTGATGCTTCACGGATTATCAGTCTGTGTCTTACAATTAATTACTATCAAAGTTTGCATGATTACAGTGTATTCTCTAGAATTAAGCTGCATGAGGCATTGAGTATCAGTTGCTAGGTAGGCAGGGCTTTTGATGAGGTATTTCATACATCTGACCAGTGCCACACGTATTTATATATGAATGTAACACATAAGGCATAAAGAATATCTAACTTCAAACTGTTAAAATGACGCAGAAGGCCATGTCTTCTCCGCCCATTCAGTTATCCTAAATTTCCGACTTGTCAAAAAAAACAAAAAACAAAACAAGGCTGAAGTTACAACAGGCACCATGGACAGGTTGGCTTTAAAAAACAAAAATCAACACAAAGAAATCAATAATTGCACATTTATCAAAACAGTAAGTGGTTTCTGTACTTGGCCAGTGGAGATGAAACTGGTTCTTTAAGCTTTCTTCAAACCCATAAAGCTATGCGTGTATTAATACTTGTGCTTACTTGAAATTAGGTGTATTAACCACATATACCGATGCTTTAATAAACAGACAAACGGTAAAAGATACTATATTCTGTTTGCCTCATATACAGCTTTCGAGGGGAAAACATTCATGGGAACAGAAGCCAAAAGGAACCACTTCCACTTCACTGCTGCAATACCTTTTGCCTTTGACTGCATAAAACTAACTTAACTAGTCGTGGCAGAGCAGATTAACAAGTCATAAGAATAATATTCCAAAATAAGCAGAATTTGTAAATTAGAATCCTGAATAAGAAAATAAACATTGTGTTCTACAGTATACCAATTACAGTGAGAGAGGTTTGTTCACATGAAACAGTTAATTGCTACAATCGACTTACATTTTAGGCACTGGCACTTAGACATAATGAAGGTTCAAGGGGCATTACAGTTCAAGAGCATGCAATGCATGTGGAGTTACAACAAAATGGATCAACAATACAGACAGATAATGGACAATTAAGTTGACAACTATTACATGAGCAAAAATATAAAGGTGTAGAAATGGCACAGGTGAAAAATATCATGCTCAGTTCAGAAACTGATTATCTACAATGTTCACACGTCAGGTATGTTCCTTTTGAAGGTTTACCCTGAGTGTTGCCAATAACACCATCCTTGGCTAATTCATTCCTACCTGTTGTAACTGAGAACTGCGCAATTACAAATCGATTGATGAAGTTCCTTAAAGGCTACATGAGTCTTAGAAGACGTAAAATTTTTTACAACATTCATAAAAAGTTCTTTTTTCTATTAAAATATGCACAGAAAATAAAATCAATAGAACAGGAATAAATTATTAAATACATCCATTTTAGCATACAATGCCACTCAAACGTGAACTTGAATATTATTAGCAGTACAACCATTTACTTGATTACATGATTTCAGTAAATCACTTAGCCACTGACCTTTGGATAACACCCAGAGGTATTTGACTGAATAATAGCAGGCTTGCCCTATGTGAAATCTCAGAGGACAGTGACCAATCCTTCGACACCTATTGCAAAGCTGACAAAAGGATTCAGAGATAAATATAGTCTGTATATTTTTCTTTTGTAAGGAACTTACGGAGGCACTGAACACAATTATACATAGCAAGAGAGGAAATATCAACATTATCAGAACAGTACCGTCTCATAAAAAAAGCAAGTCATCAACATGTTGATCATGTTCTCACATGGACCTGGGTTGTAGTTTTCTGTTCACTTTGGTTGGTTGGTTTGTTGAAGAGGAATGAGGGGAGACTGGATTCGTTTAATGTTTAGAGCAGCCGCTCTGTCAGACAGTTCTGTATTCTTGGATCTTGTCTACTCCATGGAAAACATTCAGACCTTACAAAAAGCGGTCTGACCGATAAACCCTCTGGAGACTTTTTCATTGACAACGCCATCCGTTGCAGAGGTAAGACTGGAAGTCAATAATGAAATGTGCGTGTCTTCAAAGGAGTTTTGTCAGGACCTAGGGGCACTTTCTGAAAAAAAAAATACTGTTTTACAATTATTGATAGAGAGATAAATAAGAGGACCACTTGTTCTCATATACTGTAGAATCCTACTTCAAAGAAAAGACCCCATGTCTAGGTCCATAAAAGTATTAGCATCCATGCTAAAAGAGGAGTCGTAGGCCTGGGTATTCTGGTGCATCTTCTGATGGTGCCGCAGGTTGGACTTGCTGGAAAAGCTCTTATCGCACAGCAGGCAGGCAAAGGGCTTCTCTTTGGTGTGGATTCTTCGGTGACATATGAGCTGAGTGGACACACGGAAGGCCTTGCCGCACTCGAGGCATTGGTAGCGCTTGGGTTCTGTGTGGATGCGCCGGTGGTTCTTGAGGGCCATCAGGTTGGTGAACTCCTTCTGGCAGACGGAGCAGAAGAAGGAGCCGGTCTTGTGGCTGTTCTTGTGGTTGAGGAGGGAGCCGGCGTGGCGGTAAGTGCGACCACAGTGCTCGCAGACGTGGCTCTTCTCTTCTGCGCCAGAGGTGTCGTTATTCTCCTGGGGGTCTGAGATGCTACTTGGCATATGGGACAACGGCGGGACCAGCTTGGGCATTCCCTGCATCTCCATGGTCTGATTTATGCCAGAGTCCCAGCAGAGGTTGTTATTTATGGGCGCACCCATGCCTTGTTGATAGTGGCCCTGAGCCCTGTGGTGCATGTCTTGGTGCTGCTGGTAGCTGGCTGTGTTGGGAAAGCTCTGCTGGCACGGGCTGCAGACGACCGACCTGTCCTTTGAGTGCACCTCCATGTGGCTCTGCAGGTGCGCAATCAGACAGAAGGTCTTGCCGCACTCGGGACAGCAGTGTCGCTTCATCTGGGAGTGTATCTGTAGAGTGAGAGGATCAGGGAATGTCTGGAGACACAAGGTACAGTGGTGGAGGTTTTCGGAGTGTGTCTTTTTATGGTTGAGGAGGGAGCCAGCGTGGCGGTAGGAGCGCCCACACAGGTCACACCTGCAGCAGGGATACGTTCATATTCAATCCCTAATATTCTACTGCTACCCTTATCATTTCACCCAACAGTGAATAATTTCTGAACCAGGAATAATATTGATAACTATAAATCTTTAACATACTTTAAAATAATCCACAAACATTGCACAACAAATAGAGAATTAAAAGATATATTCTACAGCAATGATGAATCAAAGGCAGAACATGACTTACATACTCAGTTCACAATGGGACAGTAACTCACATGAAGCACTTGTCTCCACTTTCTGAATGATGGACACCGCCTCGTGTTGAGTGATCCTGACTCCTCCGGCAGCGGTGCCTCTTCAGGCCGGACCTCCCCTGGAAGCTCTTGCCACACGTAGGGCAGCTGAAGTGACTTGACACCCGGTTGTGGACCTTCTGGTGGTTGTGAAGGATACTGGCAAGGCGGAAGGCTTTCCCGCACGTGAGACACATGTATTTCTTCTTCTGTGTGTGGATACGCGTGTGATTGCGTAAAGCCATCGGGTTGGTGAAGGGCTTAGAGCAAAACGTGCAGCTGAAGTGCCCTGTCTTGTGGGTGTTTTTGTGGTTCAGGAGGCTGCCTGCATGGCGGTAGCTGCGGTTGCATATGTTGCACGTGAAAGGTCGCTCCTCCTTACTCAGGGACGGATCAGCTCTGTTCTGTTCATCACTACTGCCTGAACGTCCATCACAGGTGTGGGCTGCCAGCTGGTCGGCGGACAGAAACGCCTGCTTACATTCCTTGCATTTAAAGGCTCTAGTTTTTAGGCCCTTCCTGCCTCCTGCTCCTTCCTTTCTGAGGTCTGCACACACATGGGTGAGTAACTGTTTCTTTCCCCTGAAGCCTTTTCCACAGTTTTGGCAAGAGTGCTTCTTATATGCAAAGTGTGTGCGCAAGTGGTTCTTCATTGCTAGTTGGTTAGAGTAAGTGTTATTACATACAGAACAGTAATATTCACCCGTCTTATGAGAGTTTCTGTGGTTGACCAAACTTCCTGCATGGCGATATGTGCGCCCACATTGGTCACAGGCGAAAGGACGGGAGTCGCCCGTATCCTCTGATTTGACTAACATCTCAGGCTTCGTTTCACCCGTTTCATCTTCAGAAGGTTGCCTGCGCCGTGGGATGGAGGTGAAAGCCTGACTGGCAGCTGCATTTAGGGGCTGCGTTCCTCCATCTGACCTGGTCCCATTCATCTGCATGAGGGCCTGAATCTGGTTGTTGAGTTCCTGGATTTTGGCTTGGTTCTCTTTGTGCCTCCTCAGATGGTTCAGTAGCTGCTTCTGAATTTTGAAGGCTTTCCCACACTCATGGCAAGTATGCCTGGAGGAGGAGACAAGGCATATGGTTAATCCTGTGTTTGCAAAACAAGGAACAGTCTACAGAAGGAAAACAGGTACAAGGCCAGAACATGTGCTGTGCAGATCACAGAAACTATATGTGTAACTCTTAGCTTGTTTCACTGCAGTGTTTCGCAACAATAAATCCCTCTAAACAAGAACTGACATAGCTGACACAAGTTATTATGAATATCAGCATTTCATTTGTATAAATGAATATTTTATAAAGTCGGCACTAACCTCTTAATATCAAAGTGGGACCTCTGGTGATTTTTAAGGGCTAAGAGATTGTAGAAGCGTTTCTGGCAAACAAGGCAACGAAATACTCCAGTTTTGTGGGACTTTTTGTGGTTAAGGAGAGAGCCAGCATGTCTATATGACCGCCCACACTGGTCACACTTGTACTGACGATCTTCATTATCAACATTTTCTTTTATGAGTCTCACTTCTTTGCCATGGGCGACCTCATTTACGATCATTTTCTCTTCACCGTTTGTTGATTCATTTCTCCTCTCAGTTGTACATCCATGGTTCTCAAGATGATGATAGCTGGAGCAGAAGATGCCACAGCTACCACAGATAATGCTCTGTGCCTCTTGCTTGCCTTCAGACACATCACTGTTGTTGTTTTGCAAGTGGCTGACATCTACCTGGGTCTTATGTAGAAGCTGATGAGTAATTAAGTCCTGCCTCCTGGCAAAACTTTCCCCACAAGTACTACATATCATCATCTCTCCTGGCTCATCATCTTTCACTTCTTCATGGGAGGACATGGAAGAAGGCACTGAGCTTGCAGGGGTGCCATGGGACTGCGTGTGCCCACGGAGGTGGCTCCTAAGAGCCCTCATGCTGGTGTAGCTGTTCCCACATACAGAGCACTGATAAAGATCTCCGTCATCATCTTCTTCAGAGTTATCACCTTCCCCATCACCGTTCAAATGATCACTACTTAAATTTTCATGGAAATTTTGTTCAAAGTAACTTTGGTCATGGTTACCATTCAGACCATGAAAGTCTACATTATCCCCTGGAGTTTCAATGGCACATTGGCCATTTCTGTCCTGGAAGTTTATATTACTGCCATATCCATTGCTAGTAGCTTCATGCTGCTGTTGCAGCAGGGGGCAACTATGAGACTTGATCCCTGCAATGTCTGCGAATGTCTCACCACAGTCTGCACACATGTGCCTCTGCATCAGGTGTTCATCATGAGGTAGATGCACAGTCATATCCTGGGGAAAATCCTGATTGAATTGCTCATGGTACAGTACTCCATTGCTGTGGTCAAGTGCATTCTCTTGATCGATTCCAAGCATAGGGCCAGTATTTTCTTCCTCCTCCTCGTGTGAGGGGAAGCAGGCCTGCTGGTTTTCCAGAGTCAGAGGCTCGGAGGAGAGCCAATCTCCATCACTGTTGAGGCTAAAAGAGGATGGTTGGGCCTTGTGAAGCCGAAGGTGACTCCTAAGGGCGGCCAGGTGAGGGTAACTCTTTCTGCAGATTGAACACTGGTAAATGCCGACCTGATGGGACCTCTTATGGTTGATTAGGCTCCCAGAGTGCCGGTAGCTTTTACCACAGATCTGACACTTGAAGCGACGCTCATCAGAATCTGCAGCCAAGTTCTCTTCCATTTCAGTTGCTTCATCAGCATTTTGTGTATGTGCCAGGGCAGGACTGAGGATATCTGCGTCCATGACTGAGGGCTCTCCCTGAGTGTTACTGGATGGGGTTTGATTATTGGAGCAGTCTGAGTACATATGACCGTTATTCATCTGCTCCTGTGGCTGATCAAAATCTCCATGATTATCCATTGATGATGACACTGAAGGAATATTGTTTACAGGAGAAGCATAAAAACTCGACGCAGGAGAAGCAATACTATTATCATATGACATATTGTGGTTATCTGACAAGCCATCCTGAAGTCCAAATGACACAGATGAAGAGTTATGCATTTGGATGTGTTCCTGGAACTCCTTGTCATTGGGGAACAGTATCTGACACAGGTGGCAGAAATTTACTGTCGCGTCCTGGCTCTTCGGTGAAAACTGGTCAGGTGGCGTGCCTGTGTATGTCATATCCATTGAACTGGGATCTGCCCCATTTCTTGTCTTATGAGTTCTCTGGTGGCTGTACAGGGCGGCCATGTTATTGAACAATTTGAAACAGACCGTGCATTCAAACATTCCTACCTGGTGAGTCTTTTTATGATTTGTCAGACTTCGATGATGTATATATGATTTGTCACACAAATCACATCTGAAAGGTCGATTTGCTGCATCAGAGGTCTCGTTTTCTGCATTAAGGACTAGGTCCATCTTATCCTCAGTGATACTATTCTCTGTAGGAATTCCTATATTTCCTGACTGATCATTAAGACGATGTGAGTAATCATTTTCAATTTCATGTCTGCTTTCAAGTGTGGGATACTCCATGTTTACTTTCCTAAATGTATGCTCCTTTGCTTGCCTGGCAAGATGAACCCTCTCATGCGTAGCCAGTTGAGTAGCCAGACGAAATGCCTTCCCACATTCTAGGCAGGAGTACTTTTTTTGTGACGTATGGCTCCGGAGATGACTCTTCAGGGCCAAAGCATTAGAGTTTTCTTTACCACATATTTGACATTGAAAGGAACCCACGTCATGCGTCTTCTTGTGGTTAGCCAAGCTACCAGCATGCCTGTAACCACGGCCACATTCATCACATTTAAATTTGCGCTCTTCCTCCTGTCTGAGGTGACTGTCCATGTGTTCTAGTAGGCTGGGCATACTGGAATAAACCATGCCACACTCTTTGCAAGGAAAACCTTTTGTCCTGCCAGGCTCTTGCACAGCCATTACAGGATAATGTTTGAAATAACCGAACCAGGCAGAGATTGTATAAATAGGTTGATAGGAAATACATTAGATGTCTAGCTCGTCCATTTAAAAAGAAGTCAGCTCTTTGCAATGAGGTCCAAGGAGTGTCAAAGATGTTAGCCAACAGTTCCACGGCATTAGGAAGAGAATGACTTGGATTTAGAAGACGCAGGCAATTCATGAAAGCTGTGGAGGGCAAAGAAAACAAGTCAATTAGAGGTCATCTTAGGAGCATGCTTAAGTACATTAGTTACACAGCTTTCAAACACTGTATTGTGTGGACTGGCTTTGTTTTCTTCATTTTTTACTGCATTGTGTAACGATGTGTTCCTTTGCACTGCTCGATTCCTCTCTCTTTTCTTTATATATGATATATGTTTTATATCTGCCTACACATCAGTTGCTATCTGGGATTTAAATATCTGCACTGATCATTTTTATGTAATATTATTCAATTGTATGCAACACAATTAAGTTGTTCATACGTGTACTATAACAGAGAACATTATCAAATTTCACCACATGGATTATCAAAGTTTAAGTCATGATATCATACTACAACATAACGTTAAACAAATTATACACTCCTACTACGCCACTTCAGCAGCCTTTCGTAGTTTCCAATTCTTCAGACATGAATTAAATCTTAAAATGCATAAGCCCCAGCAAAACCCCAAGTATCAAGGATCAATGTGCAAAACTCAAATCCCCAGGTGAGCGCAGCCATTATTATAGACATACACAAGTTGAATACAGCTGAACGGTGGCTAGCCTGGCTTGTTGTCAGGCACAGTCTTCGCACTAGCAAGCTAACTCTACTAGCAATGTCAATAAACCGGGAGACCAACGCCTCGCAATAGAGATATATCGCCATTGTAAAATGCCATATAATCCTACATTTTAAAATGAGCAAAATAAATGTAACGTTAGCCGTCTTAATAAACTCTTGCTCACGTGCGAGCAGGCTGACTACAGTGATGTTTGTTTTAGCGAAACAGTGAGCTAACGTTAGCACGCTAGCCGCTACGTAGTAGCATCATCATGTTTAGCTAAACAAACATTGCACCAAAAAGCCAAGAAGTCCTTTAATGTGATATCAAATGATCAACGCATGCATCATATTAAATACCTTTTGCAGTTTTGATTCAAGAAACACTTCCGATGATTTATTTTCATTCATCACTTATCTAACGTTATTTCTTGATGTAAAGGGCAACCCCCTTTTTTCCAATTGTCTTTTTTTCTTCCATCCCCATTTCCACATTGCTCTTGTTGCTAGGAAACAGGAAATGTGTAGCACTGAAATACTTCCCCCCCTCTATAGCAGTAAAGTAAGCTTGGTGTCATCACTTTTGAGTTTATAAACACTATAGCGAGCGTAACTTAAAAACACATGACAGCTATCGCCACATGAAGATAACCACGGGAATTGAAAGATTATTCCCATTTTCATATTCTCCATTATCGATAAATATTAGCCTATTTAAGATAGCATAACGCAGCTTTTGACGTAACAGCTACAGCTATGTAACATCTGAAACAGTAACGTCAACTACTGTAACGTTAAACTGTAAATAACACTCGCTTCGACTTTGCAGATATTTGTATTATTGAACCAGCTCACTTTATCCCGGCGGAAAACTTTTACAAGGTAGTCATCGAGGTTCTTGTTACATTTTACCATTCACGGAAGTGCTGCACTCCTGGTTAACGTTGTTCGAGTGCTTTCGTCATCATGGTCCTAAAGCCGTCCCTCAACACTGCAGTCAACACCAATCGCAGTGTCTCAGTAAAAGCAGTAGTGTTGACGTTTAATGCAGGCACCGTCAGCCGATTGATGCCTTGAATCAGGTAAGAAATAACTTTCATACGGAAAACCATACACCATGTAAACGACTGAGCTAAATCCTCCCTGTTTAACCATATGGTCATAATAGTGATGACACTAGTGTGTGAATATGTGCAGCCGGTCCTAAAGCCAGCCATTTTGAGTCGGGAAAAATTACTAGCAAGGAAGCTAGCGAAAGGGAAAACGTACATATTAAGCACGGCTGGTGAAAACGTCGCAGCGACTCGTTATCGTTATTTCTCATACAAAATTTGGTCTCCAGCCGGATACATCCGTCATGCATTACACTCAATAAATGGTCTGCACACCATAGCATTACCAACTTCCTCTGGCATCAAGCGGTTAGCTTATTGTCCCTGAGGTCCTAATGCCAGCCATTTTGTGATTTAAGACCACACACCCACATTATTCTATTCTGTTATACTATAGATTTGCTGCTGCTCCAGCAGCATCCACTGTTGTTGTCATACTGCTCCAGCAGAGGCGTATGACAATACTGGTTTAGGGCTTAGGGCTTTGGTCTGCTGTCTGTTGAAAAATCTAACTTCCAGTCAGATATCCCAATGTAAATATTGATCTTTTTATTTTGAGAATCCTCCCAAATGCCTTTTTTGCTCTCACTTTCCAGATATAAAGATGGCCTCTCCTCAGCCTGGCAGCCCACCTGTCGCAGAGCAATACACCCCTCCAGCACAGAACGAAGAGAGCCAACAGGATGAAGAGGTGGTGAAGGATCAGCCTACTAGAAAGCGCGGCAGAGGCAGGCCCCCGAAAGCCAAGCCTTCCTTCAAATGCTCTGCCTGCCAGGAGGCTTTCAGGAGTCCCTCAGCTCTGCGGACTCACAAGCTCTCGGCACACGCAAAGGAGCATCAGCAGCAGCACTCCTGCTCCCAGTGTAGTAAAATATTTTCTAGTAAGGCTCAGCTCTCAAAGCATGAGCGCTCTCACTCAGCCCAGCGCCCCTTTCAGTGTCCTGACTGTCACAAGGCATACAAGACTCCCACAGAGCTACGCAACCACAGCCGCTCTCACACTGGGGAGAAGCCGTTCATATGCACAGAGTGTGGGAAGGCCTTCATGCAAGCCATATGTCTCCGGATCCATATGACACAGCATAGTGGCGAGCGCCCGTACTCGTGTCGTCAGTGCTCCAAAAGCTACCCGACGCTGTCTAAACTCAAGGTGCACATGCGATCTCACACGGGAGAGAAGCCATACTTCTGTGCTGAGTGCGGTAAGAGCTTCGCCGACCCCTCGGTGTTTCGGAAGCACAGGCGGAACCACCAGGGCCATCGGCCGTATGCCTGCGATGAGTGTGGGAAAACATACACAGAGCTTAAGGACCTGAAAAACCACGAGCGTTCCCACACTGGAGAGAAGCCTTACCTGTGCTCAGACTGTGGCAAGGCCTTTTCCCGCTCCTCCTCGCTGGCCTGCCACCAGCGCATTCATTCCCAGAGCAAACCCTATCAGTGTGAGCAGTGTGGCAAAGGCTTCACCCAGCTCTCCTCGTACCAGTCTCACCTCCGCACGCACTCTGGAGAGAAACCATTCCTCTGTCCACAATGTGGCAAGATGTTTTCCGACCCTTCCAGTTTCCGTCGCCACCAGCGAGCCCACCTGGGTTTCAAGCCGTACCCCTGTGATAAGTGCTCCAAGCGGTTCCGCCAGCCCGCAGATCTGGCCGTGCACGAGCGCGTTCACTCCGGCGAGCGGCCTTACAAATGCCAGAGCTGTGACAAGGCCTTTGTAGCATCCTGGGACCTGCGGCGCCACATGCTCGTGCACACAGGCCTCAGGCCATTCTCGTGCACGGAGTGTGATAAGTCGTTTGCCGAGCGCTCCAGCCTCAACAAGCACCGCCGCGTGCACTCTGGAGAGCGGCCGTTCAAATGCGAAGAGTGTTTCAAGTCATTTGTCGTGTCCTCCAGCCTGCGCAAACATGAGAGGACTCATCTAGCAGAAAGATCGGAGCAGCAGCAGCAGCAGCAGCAAAGGGAGACGGTGTCCGGGTCAGCATCAGCTTTTCCTGCTCACACAACCCTGCCTCAGTTCTCCTGCACCCACTGCGACGCCACGTTTGGGACCTGGGACGAAGTGCAGGCCCATGAGAATCTTCACACCGTCTCCGCTCCCTCGACCGTCACCAAAGTCGTGCCCCTGGGCTCGCATGTATGTGAGACCTGCCAGGCGGAGTTTGCACAGCTGGCAGACCTGCAGGAGCACGAGAAGCAGCACCCCAAGCCTCGGCCCCACGTCTGCAGCAGCTGCGGCAAAGGTTTCCTCAACAAAGCCGGACTGCGGAAACACCAGAAGATCCACTCCACCAACAAACCTCACAGGTGCCCCCTGTGCGGCAAAGCCTTTCTGTTCGCTGCTTATCTTCGCAAGCACTTAAGGACACACCCAGACGCCGTGCCAGCGACCCAGCTCACTGACCTGAACATTATCCAGCACACAGACCCGCTCCCCTCTCCTCCACCTCCCAGTGAGGTTTCCCCCACCACCGTCGAACCCAGTGCAATATCCTTGGCAGTTCCAGTGACTGTACCAGTGACTGCCTTTCAGACTCTACCAGAATACTTGGTCAAGGATGAGGGGCTGTAAGATATTTTACCAGTTTGGATTATGATTTCACACATATTCAATTTCCAGCCTTAAATCTTTTTGAGATGGTAGGCCTCCTTGTGACAAAACATGTTATTTTTCAAAGTGGCTTTCTTATAATTTCAATATGGAGTCTACACATTGTGCATCGTCCAGAGCTTTCTCATTGTTTTGTATTGTCATGCAATTTGAAAGATGTTATGTATGATATATTATTCATATTTTAAATATGTACAAGTAACCCGCTATCAAATTGTCTTATGGTTGCAGCCACTTCATAAAAATGTGGCGTCGCAAATGTTCAGTACATGCTGTCTACTGTAAAAACTAATCTCACTCAAAATATCATGACTTCAGTTAAAAGTTTTATAATGCATTTTTAATTACGGTCTGTCTTGAATGCTCTTCACATTTTGATGAAACAAGTAAAACATTTGAAACTGTTTGTTTTGTAATGAATCATTATGGAAAATGAGACGAGGATGACTAGATCAAAAACATTCCAGTAGTTTGAATCAGAGGAATTACACAATCATACAAATGTTTTGTTTTATTACAGTATCATCAGTAATAACATCTATCCAAAACATATTAATGCAGCTTTTACACAGCATGATTACAATTTATGGGATACAGAATTGAAAGACAACTTCTGTTCACAGTTCAAAACATCTGCATATGTATAAACATCTCAAGCACTGATGACAGAGATGTCTGATGTTATTTACAAAAGGAGAAGTCAGGTCAACACATTATGGTGTCAAACTGTAGCACAAATATTGATGACAGCAACATTTCTTGAACCTATAAAAGACTGAACACAAAGGACAGTGACACAGTCGTCCATCAGTGAGAAAGCTGCAGCTGGTAAAGGTAAGCTCTCTTATCTGCTGCAGTTTGTAGCAGATAATGTTAACAGCCGCTTTGCCTTCAAAAACATAAAGGACTACTTTAGTCCAAACAGAATTTGCTGTGATATCTGTGAAAGCTTAAATGAATAGTTTGATGACTAAAAGTGCATAAAATGTGTGTTCCCTTAAAAGCAAAAGCCAGTATTAATGTTATACAGTTTTATTGGCTTGGCAGAAAGGGAAATATCACCATATCAAATGTCATGAGAACAAAATTTTGGCATTTGTTATCAATACTAGCAAAATCATGCAATTTTTGATTCAATACCAGAAATTCTGCACACAGTCCTTTATTTATAAGCTTTGCATAAACATTAACAAGTAAACAGAAACTTTATGGGTTTATATATGGGTTAATATGGGTTTAGTGTAAGTATTTAAGCATATCAGCTGCATTCAAACAAGAACACCTGCAGCCTTCAAGTAGAAAACTCCAACCAAATCCTAATTTCATATGGAGCTTTATGAAATGTCCTGCTGTAACAACAAACACAACAGTGTGATTATGCAGCCTTAGCACAACATATGTAGAAGTGATAAAGTGGAAATTTGTTATACTTGGCAACATGATCATGATTTTATGTGCAAAAAAAAATAAGCAAAATAGTAACACTGCCAAATCTTTTGCAGAGGTTGTCTTTATTACTATTAAATTAAATGGACTTGATGCATCAGTTCAAGTTAAGGGTGGATAACATAATTTTTGCTCACTTTCCCTCATATCCAACCAGGCAGCACTTGTTGCTCACCTATGCTCAATTACCTTTATCACTTAACCATAATTTAAAAAACCCTCCATGCCTTGTCCAGTCTCATTAAATGCAGGAAGTTGTTTTAAATGTTGCACATGAAATCATCTGTAGGAAACAAACACAATAACACCTGCAGTAGCTCAACTTCTTGCAAACTTCCCCACAGTCAGACTGACACCAAAAGCCTTGAGAGACAATGGCAGCTATAGTGACGGGCCTCATCCCCATCCTGCGCACGGCGGTGGAGAGCACCACCACCTACAAGTGCCGCTCCCTGTGGTTCGGCTTCCTGTGCATCCGCCTGGTCATCCTGTTCCTGGCCGAGCTGCCCTGGATCAAACTGGACGCCGACTTCAGCTGCAACGCCACCGCGGACAGCGTCTGCACGAGAGCCTGTTACAACGCACACTTCCACCAGCCCGTGGCGATGGCCTGGAACTTCCTCTTCGTCCTCGTCATCATGTCCGTCCTGCTCATGGAGCTGTTCGCCTCCCACCTGCGCTCCCTGGCCCAGAAGAGGAGGTCACAGATGAAAGCCGGCGTGGAGCTGGAGGCCCAGGGGAACGGGGAGGCTCAGACCGGGTTCACAGACAGCAACATGGCCATAGATCTGCACGGGAACAGAAGCGCCGTGGGCTTCTACCTGCTCAGCATCATTCTGCGTATCATGGTCGAAGTGTGTTTTGTTTATATTCTGCTGTACTGGAACCTGCCCACGCTCGACGAGGACCCGATCAACTGCAGTACAAAAATCTGCAAGCAGTTACACGTCTGTCTTGTGAGGGCCGCGCCAGAGAAGCGCATGTCTATCTACGCTCTGGCCTCCATCTCAAGCATGGTTATTGTTTGTTCCACCTTGTTCTGCATGTACTCCATTGCGCACTACCTTTGCAGGTATTAAATCCTGGGGTGTTTATATAATGACCATCAAGCATTTTTCCCCAAGGATATGAAACCATTGAGCGTACATCACTCCATTATGTCTACTTTTATTTGATCTGTTTTTGACTTTTTTTTTTTTTGTCTTTTGAAGTTCCTACTTCTGTTTGTTCTGTTTCATTTTAATTATGTGGTGCACCAAATAAAGATTTACATTTTATGCATTGCATTTGAACTGCACTTCAGTATATATTTTTATTGATCAGTCTTCTATGTAACTTGTAATACTGAGTTGTTCTTGTTTGCATTCTTGTTCTGTTTCATGCGCCAAGTTTGGCTCAAGCTAATTACAACAGAATAATTAGGATCAGACGTAAATTAGCCACCTGCTTGGAAGCTTTCAGATGTTTTGTTTTTGTTTTTTTGGCCGGCACAGAGGAAGGGATCTGTGTCTCAGCTGTATGAGGATGTTTCTGAGTCAGGTTTTTTTTTTTTTTATCATGTGTTTTGGTCAGGGTGAAAGCAGAGTCAGCTACAGAGAGGAAAAAGGGGAGAGGTGTCAGTGCAGCCCTGTCAGCCACTGCAGAAGAATTTCACCAAGTCTTACTCTCAGAGATGCATTTCTTTATGACACACAAGACAATATCTACAGTTCATATAATTTAACATTATATTTGTTGCATTTTGAAGCATTAATCATTTGTGTTTTGCAGAAAAATGTCGGGCACCCCTGTATTTGTATTTGACTGCAGTTGCGTCTAAAGAGGTAAAGGGTGAAGGCCGACAGTTTGGCTAAGGTTTCTGTTTATTCTTCAGTGAGATGGACTTCCTGTTGCAGTGTTTCATGTTGTAGAGCAGCTCTGCACCCTTGTCTGTCAGAGACTGAGAGAGGAGAAGAAAGGAAAAATAATCAGATAGCTACACAAATACTTGGGGGTGCAAAAACACAGTACATCCAAAACACACCTGAATATATTTTACTTGTACTTTGTTTTGAGCAGCGAACACAAAAATGCACTGAAATGTTTATTCATGAAATGCTAATTGGGAACATTTCATAACTATATTCAACCAATGAAGACTACCAAGAGTTAATTAATGGATAGCTGCCTCCCCCAGACCTTATTTCACCTCACAATAGCGCTACAATTAACAATGATTTTATGACATAAAGTGCATTACCTGTGAGTCCGAAATGACAGATTTCCTCTGAAAAAAAAAGAAAAAAGAATAATGTTTTAACTTGAGTGCCATGAATATTGTGAGGTATTGAAATGTATTTATGCTAATAAAAGCTCACCCTTGTGTAGATGTTGCTGTATATTGGCTCCATGGTTTTAACCCAATCTTGAAATATCTGTTTGTCCTCTGCACTGAGATTAACGTCCCTGCAACCAAAGACAGAAATTAATACACAGAATGTTTTCATAGAGTCCAATTAGCCCTGATGTAGTGCAACACAGACTCATCAATACTCTGCATGAACGCTTCCTAAAATATCAACAATAGAACACATTTTTTCCACTTAGCTAAAACAAATGCAGGTTTTGAAGGAAAAAAATCCAAATATTTACAAGTAAACTACCTCAGAAAGTTAAAAAAAAAAAGCCTTTGGCATTCATTTCAATCATTTTTACTGAGAACAAAAGAAGAAATACAGCATAATAAATGCTATTCATCCATTGAAAAGGATGACATAAGCCTTAAAGTGATTGCTGGTGAAACTTTGAGCTGGAAAAACAGACAAACGCCTCGTCTGAAACAACATGATGGTCTCCGTAAGGTCAGTAAAATCAGCATTTCAGCTCACCATCTTTTTTTTTTTTTTTTTTT
>OMLF01026326.1:9716-20415 GCA_900302615.1 Holocentrus rufus | reverse complement strand
AAGAAGAGAGAGAGAGAGAGAGAGAGAGAGAGAGAGAGAGAGAGAGCACTGAGAAATATGGAGCAAGACAACTGCAGACAGATTTCTATTAATAATCTACTAATTATCTTTCAGAGAGTTTTTCAAGCAAAAGCATTAAAAAGCATTATTAGATATGGCATTGCACACTATCACTTTTTGTTTTGTGGGGAAAAAAAGGGGTGGAGCCTTTCATGCATATGGGTGCAAGCTACAGTTGTCATCTCTGCCTGGCTCACCATATAATTTGTCTAAAAGGACAAAAATAATCCAGTAATTACAGTTCAAATTTAAAACTATTATGTTACAGAAAATGCAGTGCTAATTCCCAATCACCTGTCACAGCAAGTGTTTAATTTAGCCTATTTATTTATTTACTGCATTATTGCACCATCTCTGCAAATATTTTTTTTAATAAATTTTGCATATTTGCCACTGCCTGTGCTCTCAAAGGAAAAAAGAGTCAATTAGCAACCAAAAATAGTCTATTATTGTTCATAATATGCTTGTTTACCTCATGAGTATTTTTCTTTTTTTTTTACCAATATTATCAAGGGATTGCTACATTCTCTGCAGGCCGGGGATGCCAGACACCCGCAGCAGCACCCGTTCAAATTCCACTTATGATTGGAAAATCCAATCATAATCCTGTCTAAAATCCAGGGAAAGTCGTCTGGTGCAGACAGCTCTGAAGGTCGAAGGAGTCAGACAGCAGCCGCCTCGCCATTCAGTGGTCAGACTGGCTCAGAAAATCACCTCAAGGCAGCGCTTCAGGGTTCTCAAATGCAGGTTAAACGGCAAAAAGTTAACCAAAAATTACCCATAAAGGTCTTAAGCACCCAGGGTGACACTTTGTCTGCACTATTTGTATGTTTTGCATTATTGTTATCAGTTTTCTTGTATTCTAATTTATCTGTCTATGTCTTTCAGATCCCATTTGATGCTTCTTTTAACAGCAATCCTCACCTTTTGAGTCATTTTCATGGACTCCAAACTGGAAGGTGATTTCTGTATCTGGAGCCACATTGCCCACCTCTTTGGTCCCTTTGTGTCCCGCCTCCCTCTCACCTTTCATACGCCTGGAGCAAAGGAGAACTGTGATTTAACGCGGTGCATTCGAATGCAAAGAAACTCTATTGCCACATGATAAATTAGACCAAGATTTAGAGACATTTTGAACACAGTTCAGATCTTACAGCGTCTTGGGCAGCAGCAAGGTGACACTACAGTGTGTGGCTATAGTCCTGTTCTCAATGATCTGCTCAAACTCCGGGTGCAGCATGTGAGGGCGTGCTATCACCACCTAGGGGACAAGAGATGGAAAAACGCAGGATTTAACATGTCTGACATCATGAAAAGCCTGGCCACACAATATAAAACTCCGACACGATTGCTCAGACTCAATATTGCACTTGTCTCTTACTTTCCCTCCAGTGCGGTCTGCAAGCCTGCCCAGCTCATCCAGCCTGCAGTCGGTTCCCTCTATGGACAGCACAGACACTGTCACGCTGGTGGAAGAAGGGCATTTCACTATAAATTTCATTAAAGCCACTGCACAGCCGCCACCACCTCCCAGCACAATGTAAAATGCATGACCACTGTGACGGCTATGTGTTTTTCAATAGCTCCTTTTCTTGCACGGATTTGCACCGACCCCTGATTGGCAGCGTATTCCCCCAGATCCTGATAGAAGATGGTGGATGAGAGGAGAGTGCGAGCGTCATTGTCCTCCGTCTCTAGATTCCCCAACTCTGTGTTGGCCTTCCCATCTGTGCAGATTATCACCTTATAGAGCGATCAACAGGGACGGATCGTGCTGTTTAGAACATGCAGAAATGAAAAGTATGAATATAATAATGCAGGGGACTGAGGGGCCGAGCTCACCTTTGAACCTGGCTGCCTGGAGGCCATTGCGATGGCCAGGAGGGAAGCAGGACCCAGAGCTGTGGCACCACTTTCGGATAATCTTTCAGCAAAAAGAGAAGCATGAGAGTTAAGTTGCTGTTTAGATATTGCGCAAGAAGGATCTGATGATGCAAAAATGACTGATTCTTTATCTGTTCTTACTCCAGAATCTGTCTCTGCAAGCAGGTTGCAGTCCGTGAGAGCGGAGGCGGGCTTGGGAAGCCGAAGCCGGCCTCCTTCAGGTACTCGCTGTCGATCAGCTCTGCTCCACACAGGTTACGTGACTGGGAATTCTCACACCCATGTATTGTCACCTGGCCATACAAAAAAGAATGAATAAAAATGAAACAACACGTTTTATTTGTTTTTCACTTCTCAAGGTCCTCGAAAACAGTTCACAGCAAAAGACAACGTCAGGAAAAGAGAATCCCAATTGAATCAAATTAAATTGAAAGCAGAAAGACGGAGTGTTTCTTAGCAATATACAACCAACAATAACAGCCATGAGGTAAAAAATCAACAAAAAAATATTTCAAATAGCAAACAGATGCAATCTTACTTACAATCTTACTCAAGGCTGTTGTGGCTATGTGAGTCTTGAAAGCTTTTTTTTTTAATGGTGAATGTAAGTCAAGCCCACATGTATTGTCTGCAGTGATGCAATGATGGAAATAGGTGTGTGACGGTGGTGTACCTTATGGTTGAAGGTGATGAGACCCACTGGTATGTCTGGTTGTTGGCGACTTAGAGTCTGAATGCACTGTAACACAGCTTCCTGGACAAACTGGTTTGAATACATTGATTTTTATCATTAACAGATTACATCAATGGAAACTGAACTCCTGCAATATTATATCATGTATCTTCCACGCAAAACAACTTCCTGGGGTTCATTTTTCAGGCTATTATTTAATGCAGTTGGAGTTGTTGTTGTCACACATCTGATAAAGCTTTTAAGAGCCATTAAAAGTATTTTTTATTAGCTCCAATGGGTGTGGATTTACTTAAATATTGACACAGCGTTTACTTTCACGCTTTCAGAGATAAATTACTGCCAGGGAATTTTTTTGTGCAGTACACCTGAAAATTTCCTTGTGAGACTTGACCCCTTAATACCTGATTTTCCCTTAAATTTCCCCTTAAGTAGCTCCAAAGTTAGAAAAACACCCTTTTTCCACATCTCATGATAATATCACAAATATATTCTGTATCTACAGATTGTAGTGCTGCATTGAAGCTACATCACTATTATATTGAGTGAAATATCCAAACCCAAGATGCCATTATTTTTTGGCTGCAGCATTACATCAAATAGAAAATATCTAGCTGTCTAATGCATCATTTTTCATATTCCTCTGTAAATCAGCAGGACATATTTGGAATTTTAAATAAAGTTCTGTGAGTTTGAACAAAGTAAAATCAGCTCACCTGAAGCCGGGATCTATAGACGACCTGCTCTCCCTCTGACACCTTAAAAAAACAGACAGAGATCACAGTGACGCCACAGGTCGTATAAATCCCAACAGTCACCAGAGGCCCTGAACGCACCAGCGTCGGTCATGTGACCTCACCTGGGAGGTCATGCTCATGGAGCCTGAGATGTCGATGCAGAAGAGCAGCAGGGCGTCAGCGGGGGACAGGAGCTTGTCGTCGGAGCTGAGCAGGAAGAGGGCGTCCCCGTGGCCGCATGGGGGACACTGGGGCGTGGAGGGAGGCACCGTCAGCTCCCACGGGTGACAGAAGTAGCACGTATTCACCTGAAAGGAAAGTTTTTTTTTGTTTTAATTAACCTTTATGTGTCCAGGTGAGACTCCCTTCCCTCCTTCAGAGAGCAGAGAGAGACGGAGGAGAGACAAAGTGGAGCACAACTCAATCACAGCATCATGTTTTCAATAAGTTTATCTTCCATAGTCATAACATCTTTAAACACATAAAGGGCGATTTCAACTTTTTCAGAGATTACAAAAGTTTTTCAGCTTATATCTGTCCGTATGCACTTAAAGTATGAAAGTATTACAAAACTGTAATACAAGCAAGATATAAGACTGTGATGTATGATCAGTTAGTCTAATGACTGTTGACAAAATGTGCTTACTGTAAGTCATGTTGAACAAAAGCATCTGCTGAATGACATTATGTACTGTAATGTAATTTAATTAAAAACTGTCCCCTAAACAGCAGCAGTTGAGCCCTTTGCCCAGAGAAAACTGGACTCACCAACGTTACATCAACATAAATCTTTTTGCCTCTTTCATCCTTTTGGCATTGCTTTATTATGAAGCATCACCTGACCAATCAGGTTGGTTTAAGCTCAAGTTTATGTATTTTTATAGTTTTTAATCACAGACATGTCTCAAATGGCCTTACAAACCAAATGAGCCTATGCAGACCTTGCTCGTCAACAATGAATCTGATCAAGGAGGCAAAACAAAGACAGGAGAGAGCAAAAACAAACACGCCTAGTTATCTACATCTGCAGCATTCAAGGAAAAAACTCCCAAGAAAATACTATTAAGAAAATTTTGGAAGAAGCCTCGGGATGGGTTGGTAAACATGAACATGCAGTTTACTGACATCATGTTGCATGCTTTCTACTTAAGTTCCGATTTTTCAAGCGGCGCAAAAGTTGCCTGGAGCGGTTTTGTAACAGTCAACAGAAGTGGCTCTTGGGACCGAGACTTTTACTGTCAACCAGTGACTGAGCCTACGCAGAGACTGTGATGGCCAGCTGGCCCTGGAATACATTATACACTGATGAGTGAGGATCTGAGGGCCGACCTGTGCAGACCCTGAACTAATGCATTCAAACACAACAGGACTCCAACATCAAATACAGCCAAGAACACAGCAGTGTCTTTTTCTAGAAAAAATAAATTTGGTGTCTAAAATAAGGGCTCATCTTTCTTTTTACAAACAAGACCTTTAGTATCTGGCTTAGAAGAAAGACACTTACCGATTATATTCACCAGATATTATTACAACAAAATCCTACACTTGTTTGCTTACTGTGTGGGGCAACAATGTTTGGAAGTCATTACCTTTACTTTATCTGCATTCAGGACAAGCTGCACCAGCTATAACCGGGACTGTCCAATGTCAAAAGCATAAGCACGACGTGCTGTGGGAGCTGAATCTGCTGATTCATACCAGTAAACATCCAAATCATTTGCATGAAAATTAAAACTGGCATTTGGTGCATTTGACCCAAGTTACTGATATAAATACTGAACAAAAATATACTAGACTAAATTGTGGGGCATGTTGTTCAACCAGACATTAAACCAGCAGGAAATGAGCCCATCAAGACACACACACACACACACACACACACACAATCATTTTACAAACCAGCTTACAATCTGATTTGAAAAACAAATACAGATCATCCGTGGTTTCATTACTTCATAATCAATACTTCTCGACTGCCTGTAAGATTTATTTTTATTTCCTCTATTTCCCTGCAGTGATTGTAAGGAGATTTACAGTGCAGAATTGCATTTGAAATCAATGACTCATGTTACTACTTATAGGATATCTGTTAAGGTCAAATGAAAGCTCTAATTACCACATTGTCGTAGCAGGAGTCCAGCACAGAGCCACACTGGGAGCAGGAGGTGGGCTCTCCTTGTACGGGCAGCACTGTGAACGCACACAGGGTTATTACATGCTCGACTGATCAGAGTCAACCCAGAGGACAGATAATTTGATGACAAATGTTGACCAACCCTTTTCCTCTGAGAGCAGCTTTCCCAAACTGGCGAGGATCACATTTGGATTCCCCGGCAGATCCCCTGTATCTGCTGATCCTGTGTTGAGAAAGTAAAATTACCTTTTTTCTGCAGAGAAAATGGACTATTTATAAACATATGCATGGCTCAATTCAAAGGCAGCAACCAGGTAAATCCAATTTATCTGGATTTAAGGGTGCAGCTAATGTTATTTGTGCTTTGCATACTTCAGTGCATGCATATCGTGCTTTTCTTTGTCCAGCTCCACACTTGTAAACAGGAGGGCTCGGTTTTATAGACCTGACAATACAGATTCATAATTCAAGGATACGCTTTATGAATCTGTGAGCCCAGATTTGCAAACAGAGTGCAGATTTGCACATGGATTTATTTTTGCTACCATATAAGCCCAGGGGGGTTCTGTTCAAAGCCAGAGGTAAAGAAATGATCTTCTTTTTATTCTCATGACAACATGGCAGAGACGGTTATATTAGGCCCGGGGTGTGATCACATATTAATCTTAATTTTTACCAGCGTGTGCAGTGTCAAGAGGCGGGGCTGAAGGGGTTTTCTGCTGCTGGGATGAGGGCGATGGGGGCGAGGACGGCAGCAACACCAGGTACTCCGGCGTCGACTTCATGAACGAGGGCCTCGGGGGGAGCGGCGGAGCTGGAGTTTGGAGGTGAGAAAAGAGGAAATTGGGACGATCTTGGCCGTTGTCCGTAGCAATCTGCAGAAGGCTGTTTAAAATCTGACATGCATGAAATTAAAAAATGTCTGCAATGAGGGAAAAAAAAGAAACAATAGCGCCACATTCACCTGCCTTCTGCGCTGACACATTGTTGATAGTATCAACTGGAAGCTTCACTTCACCCCCACTGCCTTCTGGGATACTGTACGAGTAGTTTGGGTCCCAGGGCTGGGTGTTTGTGTCAGGCTCCACTTTGGGGAGGTCGTAGTTGAATATCTGGGTGTTGTTGTTGTTGTTGTTTGGGGAGGCGAGCGGCTGGCTGTAAGGTAGTGACAGGCTGTTTGCTGCACGTTTCATGTGTGGTGGAAGAAGAGCTGAGCAACACAGATATGGGCAGAGCATTAAAGGAGCGGTTCACCCAAAATATTGGAGTTAATATGTATAGATCCCAAAAAAGCATAAAATGGTGTCTCCAACCAACTTTTTTCAAACTTTTTCATGGTCCAGCCCCCCAAGTTGGCTTTTTTAATATTGTGGACCCCCTTTAGAATAGATTTTGCTCAAGGGACCCTGATATAGAAAGATATGTCATACTTGAACAGTGTCAAATAGATTTTAAGTGAAATATAATGTCAAAGTTATCACTCATACATCGTTTGATCATAACAGTTTCAAGTGAATTAAACTGTTCCTCACAATGCCGAGGACTGCCTAGAGGTCTCTGAAGGACCCAGGTGTGCTTGAGAGACTTTTTGACCCCTCTTTGAAAACCGCTGTCCTAGAGCAAAACACTGTCAATGACATAAATATAGGAGATAATTTGATAGATACTGGAATTTGGGATCACAGTGCAACTAAGCTACAAAAAAACTTTCACTGTGCTTCATGAGCTGTTTGGAAAAACTGAACATTTTATCCTTTTTTGAAACTTTTAAAAATTAGACCTGTCATTTCAATTAATTGGGGAGAAGGCTGAGATGAACTCACAGCAGTTAATGGAACAATCACAGGAAAAACAGTGGAAAAAAAACATGGATCACAATGAGCAAAGGCACATGAAATAAAGAACGTGTGAACTGTGTGAAGCTGAAGAACAAATTAAATGCAAAAATGACACAATAACAGGTTTGGTGATGCAGCTATTATACTGCAATGCATTTGAAGCTTGTTTCTCTTCCTCAGGCAGCATGAAACATGCTGCAATACTGCATTTTTGTCCTTTAGCATAAAAGAGATTAAGATTTACCGGTGCAAGGTCGTGTGACTTGCTCATTATTAGTGATATTGATGAGTGACATTATCTCCAGAGGTGATCTCCTGACAACTATTGGTTAATAATCTGAGCGAGCAGGTAGCTAAATGAAAAGAAGCTTAACAGGGTAAGCTAATGGATAACGTTTCAAACCACTAAAACCCACTAAAATGTTTTAAAGATCCAAAAGTAAATGCAACCACAATAATATATTAATGTATTATTTCAATGCATATTGCTCCCATTAGACAGATGGAAGATTTTTTGCTAATTGAAGAATAGCCAACAAGTTCCAAGAGGGAGGATGTGTGTAGTAATACACTGGCATTATTAATCTTAATGGGAGAGACAAGCATTGGAATATATTATTGTTTACATTTTGTTGGTATCAAGCCAAGTTGGTATCAATGTCCATACACCATCACTAGTAGCAGTTTGTGTGAAAAAATCTGAACTGTCCCTTTAATTTTAACCATCCCTATTACTGTTTGTCTAACAAACTGAAGAGTTTTGACTGACAGGAGGGTGAGGAGATGCAGTGACTCATTTTGCATTTTTAGGTGAACTTGTGCATCTATTGAAGACAATACTGGTTCTTATCACCACTATTTTCTGCAAACTATTTATAAATAGTTACGGGTTACTGATCCAGCGAGCTATATTAGTCCAACCATGCATTTTTGTGTCACTAGTCACAAAGCAGCTGTAGCACAGTACCTGTCTTGCGAGATGTTCCTGTCGGTGGAGACGTTGCATTACTTGGGGAAGCTGCCTTTGCTTTGCGGTGAAAGTCATCGTTCTCGTACGTGGGAGAAGGCTTCACGTCTTTCTTCACCTCCTCGCTCTTCTCCAGGTGTTCAATGAACTTCTGAGGAGCAGGGCTGGATTTTTCTGTGGCGTTTGTCGGAGGAGGAGGCGGAGGGGTGCGGGGACGGACTGCTTTGATGGGAGGGAGGAGGGCTAAAGGACGGGGAGAGAAAATAAAAAATGTTAATTTGTAAAACAGTTGTCTAGCGAGGGAAATGTGAGCACCGCCAAACAAGTGGTGCAGCCATGAACTTTGTGCTGTGATAAAAATGTGATTCAGGTGCCAGATGGCTTGTACTGAGCGCAGCATCTAAAGTCAGAGGTATCTGAGAGGAACACCTCCTCTAAGACAGACTTTGTTTATACCACTGCATGCATAAATGCCACTTTACCAAGACGCATTCAGCAAGAAATGTCTCATTAAATGAAAAATCAACCTTTCAGATCCTGTTACACCCTCACAAATCACCAATCTGTGACTCATTGGATTGGATTGGAAATCTGGACCCATTTTCCCTATTCTACCTCATCTAGTGATTTCCTACATTTCCCAGAATGCACAATTCCTAGACAATGAACTTGTTGCATTCAAGTACAAGTGATATGCAATATGACAGAAGACAATAGCAGTAGCAGGACAAGAGTTTTATATCAAACAAAAAAGATGAATGCAAGATAAATCAGCAATGTTGCGTTTAAAGCACGGAATTTCCCTTTAATGTCATGAAACAGAGCAGGTGGGAAACTGTTTCCCACCTGCTCTGTTTCATCTACTTGAACCCACCGGGAATCTATTTATTCCGCTATCTTTTCATGTGGATTCCTTTAATGTCACGTCTGGGATTGTCAAGTCAAGTCAGCTTTATTTACAAAGCCCTTCATCACAAAAGCTTTCCTCTGATGACTTCACAAGGAACAAACCTGCCCAAATCCAGCTAATCGACAATCAATCATGACACAAAATGAGTGAGTGAGTGTTTGAAAGAAGTCGCACCTGAGCGTTTAATGACATTCGGGCTTGTTCTTTGGGCGTCCTTCTGATTAATTTGTGGTGGAACATAAACAAACCCACAGGCAAATTCCATTATCTGCCTGCCTGTGAAAGACAGGACATCGGTAATATAATAACACAGCTGGAGAAAAAAAAAAGAAATTAAACCCTCAACATATAACTCACATATATCTTTTTCACAAGTCCAAAGCAAGTAAATCTTAGGCAACATGTGAACAAAATCTATAAGAAGTCTCCTTGTAATAGAAACAATAATCCAGACACAATAACTATTATAAAAGACACTTAAAGGAACATGACAGAGATTCAAAAATGTATCAAATTCTATTGGCATTATTATTAAATGAGCAGATAATGACAAATTAAAGCACTGACGTACTTACTCACACTCACAGCCCTTTGAACGTTGAAGTGACTGTACGCTGCAACCATAAAAATGAAACCCGCCCCCTCAGTCTCAAGTGGCCTGTGTCACTCTGTCATTCATTATTTGTGCCTCTGGTCTGAAACATCTTGTCCAACTGGTTTGTCTGAAGAGTCTTTCATAATTTGCACACAAGCCTGCACGCTTGGTTCAGTCACTGATTGAGCTGCACGCTGGTTAAAGGTTTAAAAGATGCAGGATAAAGCTTAGAAGGAGGAATGTGGAGGCTCTGTGGTCAAGGTGTGGTGTGACAAGGTGAAGGATATGGTTCCTACTGCCTTTACAAGGCTAATGCCATCAAACAAATGTTTTTCAAAATGTACTCCATGAAAGCCTTTATTTTATACACATTTAAAATTCACATCAGAGATAAATGTGCTTTTTGTGTATGTGTTTTTCCACTGTAACATTTTGTGATTTAGTTGTGATTTCTCATTTCTATTTTATGTCTGTACCTCTGTACTATTGTTAATCAGGTGTCTCCCTCAATGTCTTCTCTGAGGATTAAAAGAAAAAAAGTTACCCTGGGTCTGTTACTCATTTGTCTTGGGTATACCAAACTATACAGTAAAAAAATTAAATAAAATAAAAAATGAGAGGAATAATGATTTGATTGTTGCTAATTTATGTATTAATTTGTTTAAAATTAATGCTATTTAAAAAAAATTAAAGTAAGTAAAAATTATAGTATTAAGTAGTCTTTAATAGGGCTTTTATTTTGAAATGAAAGAAATATCACCAAATGAATTAAAGTTTATGTGGTCTGTAACTTGTATGTTTATTGTTCTTTTTTTGGTTGGTCAAAATTAATTACACACACACACACACACACACACACACACACACATACACACACACAACA
>OMLF01026325.1:12286-24131 GCA_900302615.1 Holocentrus rufus | reverse complement strand
GATCCTGCTGCACAAACAAGATAGGCTGCGAGCAGTGGTTCTTGTTTGATGATGTTCACCAATGCTGTGACAGAAAATTTATGCTCCTTGCGTGTAACTATTTACATAAATATACCTCACTGTCTGTATATGGTAGCTGTGGTAAAGTGATCACTCATAGGCCATTCACAGAGGATTTTCTTCATCATGTTATGGTTTTATAAGCCAGTTGAAAATACAATAAGATTGTGGTAATTTTGTGAAATTTTTGGTGCTTTTGTGCATAATTGCTGTAATTCCTCAGCAGTCTTGGCAAAAGATTCTGACAGCCACAAAATCCCAGTTTTTGTGGTTGATGCCGAGCTGTGGCATCTCTCTGTGTTGTGACAAACTGTCCTTTCTAAAGTCAGCAAGGCTGAAACATTTTGTCTGAGGCACCCTATCTGGACCAGCGCCTATTCGGGCTGATACTGTTATCAGTAAAAGCTTTTTGGACTTTCAGTGCGTAGACAGATCTGAGTGATTATTAAGCAAACATAAAAAAAAGGCATTTAGGTAAACCACTGCCCTCTGCTTTCTCCCTTTCTTCTCTGCCTTTCTTTCTCTCTCTTTCTCTCTCTCACACACACACACACTTTACACACAAACACATCCTCTCAAATACACACACTGTCAACTGAGACGCAGAACTAATTTCCACAATGCCTCTGTCAAATGAGATTTGTTTTTGACATATTTTTGCTTTATCACTAGGAGCAATCCTGGACTGGCTGTGACTTTACAGTAATGCAAGCAAGGTGCTTAATGCGTTTTATAGAGGTTTTATAAGAGATATTTATGCTTTACAGTAAAATACTGCAGACACAAATTGCTATCCATTAGGCTCGGGCTTGAATCAAGGGACTTTGATGAGTTATAACTATGAAGTTTAAAGGAGTAGCCAAGCAGTGTAACAATGTAAAGGAACATCCAGTGGGACCATTAAGAATCCATCATGCACTCAGCAATACATTTATGATCGCTGATGTTTTAAAAGCATTTAGAAGTTCAGTGAGTCCAGTCAGTGCCAGTTGTTCAGTTGAGTGGATGGCTTCACTTACTTTCTTTTTCTGTGGGAAATTTCAGGGATTTCACAATGAAAAGCTTTTTGATGCTCGTCACTTATAGCTTGTTTCCCTGGATACAAATAAATAAATAAATAAATCTGCAAATACATAAAAATATTGCTAATAAAAATTACATTTTGTAACTGAGACTATGACTATGTTTTTATTTATTTATTTTTGCTATAGCCTCGTCAGATTGTAGTAGCCTATCACATTCGGTACAAAAGCATCATTACAGTAAACATCCTGCCAATAGCAATTGGACTTATTTTGGAAATTGTAGCTAGTTAGTGTTAATTTGAACACACACAGACATTTTTCAAGGCCAAAGACAAACCCATCCGCAATCCAGATGCCACCAGCAGCACTGGATGAACACCCGGTGCATCTGCTAACATCGAATCACCTGCTACCTGCACAGGAAGGAGAGATGAGCCAGGAGCAGGAAGTAACTACATCAATCGGCTCTCTTCTAGCGCTGGGAATCCGACCCACATCAGGCCTAATGACTTGGGAGACAACGAAAGCCCATCTCATCCCATCCTACCAAAGTGACTGAAAACCAATTTGAGGAAAAGAGCCGTTTTCATCCGACTCTTTCAAAACCTACAGTTTCACAGAACACAGCAAAGAGGCAGATGCTGTGTTCTGTTGTTCCTTGCAGGCAGTTTCAGTGCAGAAGCAGTGGCCATAGAAATGCTGCTTTTGTAACCAGCGGTGTACGGGACTGGAAAAACGTTTGGCTGAAGTTACGGAGACATGCTAAATATGCATGATTTTCATAGTGCAACTGTTCAGCGCAACAGGGAACATGCAGCTGCTGTTGTTGCCATGTTGCTTTATCTTGGCAAGCAAGGGCTTCCTCTCCCAGGGCATGATAAGAGGGAGAGTTCGGCAAATCGTGGAAACTTTTCGGAGCTGTGTAGAATGGTATTCAAAGCATAATGAGGCTTTCAGTCCCAGGCTGAATTGCCCCTTCAATCTTACTAGCCACAACAC
The DNA here is from genome assembly GCA_900302615.1 of Holocentrus rufus. Lineage (NCBI taxonomy): Eukaryota > Metazoa > Chordata > Actinopteri > Holocentriformes > Holocentridae > Holocentrus > Holocentrus rufus. The sequence continues at coordinate 22,047 of OMLF01026325.1, read as the reverse complement.
TCAAAATGAAGTGTTGGAGAATGGCAGCGAAAACCGTGAAAAACAACCATTCGCCGTGTTGAGGAGAATGGATTTTATACCGTTTCTTGTGGATGAAGCACATTCTTTAAAGCAGGAGCAAATGACAGTGTGCGTGAGATATGCAGAGGGAAATAAAAGAGTGATTTCTTGGATTTGTAGATTGTTCTGGACAGGCAGACGCAGAGGCACTTTATGGTCATATTAAGCTCTTTCTGGAGCAATGTGGACCGTACAGTTTACCCACTGTCGTTACGATGGAGCAGCCGTCAAGTCTGGCAGTGTTATAAGTGTTCAGCAAAAACTGTGCCAGGATCATCCCTCTGCTATGGTCCATAAATTAAATCTGGTTTTGGTGGACACTTGTGGACCAAATCGCACAGCAACAGGATTTTTCCTTACCCTTGAGAGTCCTTCCTCACACAACCAGGCAACCAGTGAGTCTAATTTGTCATCAGTTACTCAGCACGCTCCATGTCGAACAAAAGGCACTTCAAGGAAAAGGCACAACACTGTCCAAGGCTGCGAGTGTCCTGGAGTCTGTGATAAAATGCTCGGAAAACATGAGGACCAGTCAAAAGTGAGAGGACGTTCTGCAAGTCAGTTGGCATTCGAATAGATGACAAAAATGAGAGTAACTGTTTATCAAAGCCCTATGCATGTACTGTGATCATTGAAACAAGTACGATAGTTGGTCAAATATTAGCCTTCCCCGTCTTCAGCCTCTCCCGTCGCCCATGGTGACAGTGGCACAACTCCATCAGAAATGCGTGACCCCGTACGCTTTAAAATGGAAACTGTCGGCTGTGATGGAGGGTCCACATTGTCAGACTGTTTCACAATGGCTGGAAATCGCTTCCCTTTCAGTGTGTCTCTGTGTGGATGTTTGAATGTGTGTGTGTGTGTCTGAGGCTGGGAAGGTGTGCAAGTGCATGTGGGTGCACTCATGTGTATGTGTGTGTGTGTGGAGAGAAGAGAGAGAGGCGGAGAGAGAATGAGAGAGAGATAGTGACAGATAAAGAAAGAGAGACAGACATTTCACGACAATCACAAAAAAAGGCGTTTGAAGATAATTGCCATCCCGGGTGCCGTTGATCTAAATGGAGACAGGATATCGTCAAACTCAACCGCACAGCGAGGTATCACCAACTAACAGGCACTGCTATCACACATACAACACACAGCCATGAATCACTGTCTTACTGGATCCTTTAGGGCCAGCAAATGTAGTTCACTGTTACAGTTTTCAGGTTAAATGTTATTAGTGTCCCGGTCTAAATTCAGCTTTAACCTCTTTTACCCTGATTTCCCCTTAAATTCCCTGCTAAGTAACTTCAAGGTTAGCATTTTTTTCCCATTTTTTCCATAACGTCACACACATATTCTGTATCTACTCTGAAGCTACATCAAGGTGCTGTTTTATGGCTGCAGAATTACATAAGAAAATATCTAGAGGTCTTGTGCATCATTTTATACACACTTTCCTGTAATTCAGCAGGACATATTCGGTAACTTTGGAAACTTTGAGATCTCCTCTAGAATCTAAGATAAAGTTCTGTGGGTTTCAGAACAGCAGTGCACGTTTGCAATGTCGAAGCCACTGATGGGACTCGCAGGGTTGAAGTGGGTTAATCCATTTTAAAATTTGTGGCAGTAAATTAAATCTGTGCCCACTGTGGCCTAATGCCATCCTTTGCAAGGAAAGGTGGCGTCAATAAGCAGTTCCAATGTGGGGCCAAACCCCAACTCAGACCAGGCTGGATTTTCCCCAAGCCCTTTATCAGAGGAAGACTGATGTCCTGATATGGCTCCTTGCACTAAGCCTAACATCACAAAAACAGATTATGGGAGACCATGGCTTTTCATGCAGAGCAGCTGTGCAAGGTGCGATACCGACTGAAGCTTTATTGCCACTATTCCGCAGTCTCTGAGCACTGGCTCAGCAGCCGTTGTCCTGAAAGTTTTCTGAGCAGGTTTAGACTCTGGGTTCTGTGTGTGCCTTTTGTTTTTTCTCTGGAGACCTTTTCTCTTTGACAGTCTTACTCTATTTAAAAATAGGCAGCAACCAGTTGCACCAGCCAGCCAAGACTGTGCTAGCTTTATTCATCTTCAAGCATTGAATTAGTGCAAGGCAGCCCATTAGCATCACATGTAATTAGGCTAATCTATTAAAATCTCACCCTCTGGCAAACACATGTAAAGTCCCACTTCAGTAGATGCAGTTCCTTGCCAAATTATGCTAGGACGTGCCCTTACAATAAAACTCACAGGGTTCTTGACAAAAGCATTACGTTGGCATGCTGTCTGGCAGAACCATTTTATAGCCTTTTATAAAGCGATGATAACATCAACTTGCCCTTCCCTTTCAGTCCCTAGAATAGAATAGGAACATGACAGGAAAAGCACTGTCATTTCCACTGAGAAATAACTGACTGAGTGCTCTTTTTTTTTATTGAGAACATACGGGCGCACCCGATATGACCCGAGACGTCGGCATTAACTATCATGGTAGGAGGGAACTTTTCAACACGGCAGCAGATCTCCACTGAGGACAGAGGGCAGGGATTCCTGGGCATTTCCTTCCACATGACACATCCACAAGTTTGGAGCGGAGGCTGGCCTCCTGCCCGGCCATCGATCAGCAGATCTCCCATTTCACAATCGCTTTCAGGTGTGTAGCCAATCCAAGACCTTATTTTTAGAGCTTATGAACTAAGCAGCTCTTTTCCTCCTCTCCCCTCTCTCATCCAGTCATCCGTTCCATCACTTCATCATCAGACCTGCTCTCTTTCACATCAACCAAACAGGGCTGATAATGAGTGATTCAGAATACCGTATCAAGAGCCAATCAGTGTGAGGAGTTGCCTACGTCAGAGGAGAGATGAAATTTAGGCTGGTCTACTTATGCTAGGTCATTCAAGTTATTTTTGATGAGGGGTGAAGTTGCTTACGTTGTGCCTGCCTTCCTCGTCTTTTAATGTCACGGTGCCGGCACAAATCACCATGCTGAGGAGTTCATCACGAAAGGGCAACTTCTTTACTGGACGTCTAGACGGGGGGTGGGGCTCTTCACACGAGATTAGATGGGAGCAGCGGTGCTGATTACACAAGGGGCTGCGAGGCGCATGTAATCACGCCATACGGCTTTGTTTGTTACCAACCCGTACGCTCTGCCAGACTGGAGAGTTTCCATCCTCCGTTCTGCCTGCCTGGACTGTGGGTTGTTTGTGTGGCAAATGATTGCGGACAAGAACGAGCTGTGACAATGAATGTCTTTGGAAGAGGCTGCCGTGCCGCTTCTAATAGTTTCCAAATATATGATTTTCACCACGTTATTGAAATTAAGAGCCGTTTGCCATGAAAGAGGCTACCAACAAAGCCAACATGCCTCGCACACTGTAATTTAAAAAATTACAATTATGCTTTTATTGTGTTTTTGATCCAGCAGGATTCAGGTAATAAAGGTGATTTTATTTTGGGGGGGGCTGCGTCTTACCTCCGTGTTGCTAATTCTAATTTACAATATAAATTCACAACTGTCTGTCAGGCAAAGCAGAGGCAATATCTCAGCAGGGATTTAGGTATCAGGACGTTGGATGAGGATTTAAGAAAGAATAATCAGCATGGTCTTATAAAACTTTGTGAAATGAGTGCAGTAAGAGGCTGTGTGCACACAAAGTGAGAAAAATATGTTTCCCTACCCGAGCAGATGGTCATATACATTTGCTTTCAACTCTGACAACCAATTTCCAATTCTTGCAAATAAGACTTCTACTGAGAGTGAATTAATTTAAAGATAAAGTTGTTTTATTTACCTTTATTTACCGAACCCTGCCTAAGATTAAGCAAAGTTTCAGTTGTCCTTGCCAAACCTTTAACTTAACTTAAAGTTGTTTGAACTCTTTGTGTTATTGTCACATAATTCTTGATGGAAGAAACTAATCTTTGTGTCCGAAACATAATCTGCATTTCAGAGTTTGTAATCATTCAGTGAAATTTTGTGAGACTAAGCAATAGCCTGGCCTGCTGTTGTTTTTGTGTCGATGCTGCCTGTCGTTTTCTGCCTCTCTCCACTCCTTTATCTCTCTCTCTCTCTCTCTCTGCACCATTGTTAAGGTTGTGGCTGACCTTTTCTGTGGCAGCCTGTCTAACTGCCCTGCGGTATATGATAGCTGGAGGATAGGCTTTAATTGACGTGATGCCATTCTTGAGGTGGGGTGAGGCGAGGGAGAGGGGCAGGTAGAGAAATGTTGAGAGTGGAGAGGTTGTGCTCTTGAGATGTTTTGCTCAAGGATGAAAATATCTCTTCACGACTTCAGATGACAGTGGTACGATAGAGGATATTTGGATTACAGCGGCATATTTCAATGTTGCCAACCATTTTATAATGAGGTAGTGACTTTTTTTTTTCAAATTGAGTTCTTGGATGAAATTTTGAAAACTCCTCTGGTGAGACGAAGGGCCTAAGGTTAAAGACTGCTTTGGGATAACAGTCAATTTAGAAAAGTCATTTTGAATTTCTTGAGTGGAGCCGTGCTTCAATGCCTGACTGCATCCAATTGTGTTCAAGTCTTTTTCTCTGACCTTTTCGCCGGACTGTAGATTTCTTTCTCCATCGTGTTGGAAACGAGACAACAGAGCCAAGCGCCGGGAAAATAACTTCATTGGCTGCTGGTGTGCTTTAAGTACCGCAGACATGCAACTCTTATCTCAAGAGCTCACTTATCTTTTCCAGGCTGCAACAAGACAGCTCTTCTTCAGTATGATCTCAACTCTGAATGAACTTCACATGAATCTTAGCTACACTTAAAGCTGCACTAGCCCTGCCGTGCCTTCATTGCAAAAATATAGCGTGTTTGAAGCTGTTTGAAAAACGTCTTAACCTCCTTCTATTTTCGGCGCTCAACTAAAACAAGGTTGTCTAAGTGAAAGCAGACAATGCTTCATTAAAGCCAGAATGCAGGGCATGAAAAGCATTGTCACTGTAGCCAGCTGCAGTGAAAAGTTGTGAGGAAAAACGAAAAACTTGAAAACTTTGAAGCCCACTGATCCATGAAACCAGCTGCAATCTCTTAAATTTTGCCCATAAACATTCTTGGGCTATAAATAACAACAGCAAAAATGAAAACAAAATGTCAGAGACGGTCATAAATCCTTCCTGCGAGATTCATTATTTATTATATTCATTACACATTTTTTGAAAGTGCCAGCTCGGAGAATAAATTTGTACAATGGAGGGAAAACAAGCTGTTTCAACAAAGAGTGTCCTGGGAGGAATGAAGCCGCCCTGCTGTGCACCGAGCGGCGTGACATGGCACTGAGCCAGGTGAGGCCAAAAATGTTAAATGTGCAGGTCACATGAACACAATTGCATGTATGTCATTATTTTCAAAACGTCCATATTCAAACAATAGGAGCTTGGTCCATGACAAAGAGATGAGCCACTGCTTATAATTCACTCACACAGAGTCCAGGGATCAGCAGCCAGGGTAGTGTCAATAAATATGTGTCCAAAAAAAAAAAGGATTATTTTTTGTTTGATTGATTTTTGGGGGATTTTTGGGGATGTGGTGTGATGTGTGGCAATGCTGCTTGAAGCCTGGGGACTACTTGGCCTGTTGGTGGCGCTGTGGGCCAATCTGGTTCGTTTTGTGGATACTGATCATTCACCAAAGGTTCATTAAACTTGGCCCGGCATTGTGCGAAATAATGAGCTTGATTCTTAGGGCCCTGTTGGCCTGGTGGTGGCGCTGTGGTGAGCGAATTAGGTTTACATTCAAAACGCTGGACGCCAATGTCAAAATCCATTTTTCCGCCAGTTTTGTAAAGGATTTGCAGAGAATCAGATATTGCGCATGACGGATGAATGGATGGAAAACAATCCATGTAGTCTCTTCCCTGATCTTTGATTGTAGAAGACGAAACAAAATTTTCTGTGCACCAAGCAGGGCCTGCATTGTGTTGCAGTTAGCTAACACCTGAACCTTCTGCAGCAAGGTTAGGGTAGCTTAAAATGTCAAATCATCACATGTATCATCTAATTCTACTGCAAGTCACAGTGCAAATTTTTTGGATGATGTCAAACAATACATTTTATTTGCAAAGATGATCCAGAGGAAGCCGGACAGAGGCCAGTTAAATACAAACTGAAAGCAGCCAAAAAGACATTTGTATTATGTTCATGTGATAAATATGTGTAAACTTTCTTTATATCACTGTTTCATTATTTAAATGTATTGTATAATTACCACAGACTGCTACAATAATCCTTCAACCATACAGTCAATTACGGCAACCAAAAGCTGTTGCCTGGTTACGAGCCTAATCACTTCTGAAAAGCCAAGACAAGTTCAGTCATATTTATAAGATCGGTTTGCTTTATGGAAATAATGACAATGACAATGATCTATAGAGTTATAGTAGTAAAACTCACTCCAATCACATGACAATGTTTTTAGTGTTCATATTAATACAGCATATATTAGTGTGGGTGTGATGAAGCTACAAATATTATGAGAAGAGCCAATTTTGCATGTTGCCAGCTTTAAAATGGCAGTTTTGTTGCTGTTGTTGAAAATTTTGAACTTCAAAGCAGAACCGATGCAACATGAAGTCAGTAAACTGCAAACAGCACAACCATCCAGCAGCTCTGTGGTTTTTCATACCAAAAGGGCAAGAGGGACAAAAGATGAGATATTGGTGAGTCCAGCTTCCTCTGGACAGAGTGCTCACTTGCTGCTCTTTAAGAGACAGTTTCTGTTGTGCTCTTTAATGGGAGTTTAATAGCCACTATTCTTTATATAAAGTACCAAGGCTTGTGTGCTGCTGTGTTGTGTAAGAGCAGGTGCAACTTATGTGCAGACAGATGCAATCACACCCACACTTTTCTTCCATTCTTCAAATAAACCAAACTTTTTTGCCAAGTCATCACCCTGCCCTCCTCAGTCTGCTGCCTTTTTAAAGCACAACACTGCGTGACAATCAATTCCCCGCCCGATCCTCCAAACCCGGGAAAGGTGTCAGAGGAAAAGGCAGAAGGATTACGACTTGATGAGAGCTGACAACTTCCCTGCAATCACATCAGTTTGTTTGCCAGAATAATGAAGCAAGAATTGGAGAGGTAAATAAAGATTAGTCAGACGCTAATTCTGATGCTAAAGTTGGATTGAAAAACTTAACTATTGGTATAAACTGGAATAACACCCCGTCCTTTTTTAATGCCACAGTAAACTGGGGGATGAGGCAACAAATTAAATCTCAGTATAATAGAAGTTTCAGTGTGTGTGTGTGTGTGTGTGTGTGTATGTGTGTGCGTGTGTGTGTCTGTGCTTGTGTGGTATTATGCTGTACCAACTGCAGGCAGTTGTAAATGTGAAAGTTAATAGGATTAAACAGTTATGCACATATACTCACACCCATGTGCGTGCACGGACACACACACACACACACACACAGCAGTGCCTACATTAAAATCTTAACGGAGCAGACTGGTACTTTGACATCTGCTTTCCTTCCTGCAGAGTCAAGGACTTTCAACTGTTTATCTGCCCCAAGAATTTTAGCACAGCCATTAAAAATTAAAAATCTGGGTGGTAAAAGTAATGAGCAAAGTGAAGCTCCTCCCATTTTCCAAAACCAGCATCAAGGTGCCTTTTGAGCAAGGCACTAAACCCCCACTGCAGCTGCACAGTGGCCAACAGGAGAAGACAGTGGTTTTGCTGGGAGGCTCCCAGGTGGGAATTGTGTGTAGTGGGCATGAGGAATATGAAGTTACTTATTAACAATATTCCTTTGATGATATACTGTATTATCACTGATACACCAGCTGAAAATAACTTCTTAGACTATTGCAATTCCGACATATGGCCCTTACATAAGATACCTCCACTGTGCACTGAATCGGAGTTCTTTCCTTTATGCATAATTTTTCATCTCAATCCAATTAATAAGAAGCATCTTGAGAAGTAAAGGTCTTTTTTCACTATGAGCGATTACACAGTTATGCAAATATGCCTCAGCACACATATCTGCACTTTTCCTGCCGTCTGTCATGAGGACGGCTTCACAGACTCTGCAGAATTGAGACTGGCATCAATTTGGGCAGATTACTAGTCTCCTGCTAATTCAAAGTTCTTGTTTCTTGATTTTTGGTTCGTGGAAAATGTAAACATTCAGCTCGCCGGCGCAGTCAAAGCCACGTTTCTGAAGCAAGTAGGCTAATTAACCTCTGTCTCCGTCTCTCTCTCTCTCTCACTCTCACTCCCCCCCACCTTGCAGCTTCACTCACACTCTGCCTCACTATCTCTCTCACTTGATAAAATGCCTCAGCTTCAACATGCCCCATTCACAGTGAGATGTAGTGAAGACTGTCCTGTCTCTATGAAACCTCAACCCACCCACTCAAACTGTATTGGAGCAGACCAGCTAACTCTTGTACTGGTTGACATAAGCAAATCTTTTTAACTGCATGGATTAATGTACAACTACTTTTCTCAGTAAATACTTACAAAGCAAGTCCATGTGTTAAGAAAACTAATTCACTAGGAATGGAAATGTTACTTTAGCCCTGGCTGGTAGGGACAGTGATTAATCATCCTCATTTCTATGAAATTGCCAAAATGGCAAGTCCCCCTTCAAAGATTTCCCATCATGCCACTTTTACAGAAAAAAATATGCACATGATTGTACCTGTCTGTGATTGGCATTGTACATTTTAATACATTAGGCACAAAGAAACAACTGCACCGCTGACTCATGTTTATTATGACATTATCATGGCAGGATAAAAAATATTACCGTGGCCTGTGCTGAACAATATTATTGTATTAATATCGACTGTGCAGCTGAACGACTGTGAAGTGAGCTGATGATTAAAAACATGCAAGCTCAGCAAAAGTTTCCCCGTAAATATGAAAAACAAAGCAATGTACTCTGCTTATGCACTATGTGTATTGACCTTGTTGCCATGACATTTTCAGCTACATTAGCCTTGTGCACATTATATTCTACCTTCCTCCTTGTTGTTTTCTTTTCTTTTCTGGCGACAGTTCAGCTTCTAAACATTAATCAAACAACTTGTTGGCTCCAGCAGGCGTTGTTGTTAGCAAGCTTGATTAACAGTAGTGAATAGATCAGACTTCATGCATGAGGTGACATATCAAACGTTGAGGTTTATCCATTGCAACAGTCCATTATAGACGTTTTTCACAGTAAACATTTTATCATGAACTAGCAGGGTAAACAGGTTACTAATGATATTAATTAATTTTTGTTGGTTTGTTGGTTATTGGTCAATTCATATTCATTTGTAACTTTGGTGAAATAAAGTTGTTATGTAAAAAAATATCTGTATTTGTATAGATGAGGTGTCGGGCGTTCCACAGATGGCGATATTTAGTGTTCACTGCATCTCTCCATATTGCAACACAAGTTCTAGTTACTGTAACACAGAGGTCGGGGGAACGGGCGACGCTGTACAGCTTTATCAGTCCAATCGCCAGTCTACACACACACACACACACACACACACACACAAAGATGGAAGGGTGGCCCAAAATAGCAACAAATTCTGGCATCCATATTACTCGAACTAGACATTTCCATAGCCAGTAAGCCTCTAAATAACACACAGGCCGCTTTCCTGAGACAGACACCAACATTCATCCACCTCACACACACACACACACACACACACATACACACAAAACACACACGCAATCACCTTGTTTTTGGGCGCCAAAGCC
>OMLF01026323.1:32517-44072 GCA_900302615.1 Holocentrus rufus | reverse complement strand
TATCGGGCATGGAAATTGTTAAATGTATAGGTGCTGAATGTTGGCACAAAATATAATATTGACAATTGGTAGCTTCAATATCTGTCAGCTTCAGTCGAACCCTCCTACAGACTGTATCTATGTACGTGTTCTAAGTGCACATGCAAACATTGATACAAACATAAATTATTGATCATATTGTCTGCAGAAATAACTCATTTCCTTTTGGTGCTGTACATCAACCTCTGCGCACAAACATATATGTGTGTCAGGATATGGTTTCCTGTTGAAATATTTACTGTGGACGACATTCAGCTACATATGGTCATCACTCCACCTGAGTGCATTCCACAGGTTTAACAGAACATAGTAAAAAAATGAAAAAATAACTTCCAGGCGTGTAAAACAAGGATAGAGCGGTCTATTCAAAACAATTTCAAAAATTAGACAGGAGGTTTAATTAAGGGTTTAAATGTTAGGTATTCTACCATAATCATGTTCAAAGATATGTGTAATATAATAATTAAAGTACATTTTAATGCATATTTTTTGCTTGTGTACCAAATGTAACAAGATTTTGTATTTCCCCCTCTTTCTTTGCTCTTTCTGTGTACAGTTTCAGTTTGTAAACTCCACCCACAGCCTTGTACTGGGAGCATCTTGTGAATAAATGTTGTGGTTTGGTTTATACCACAAAGATGCCCTGTCCTAACAATCGTGGTAATTCTTGCTGGAACTGCACTGCAAGGCTTTGGCAGCAGATTATACGCCTGTTAGAAAAACTTTCCCTACTTTATAATCAGACAAACATCAGAAAATCTCCTTACACCCACAGCTGGCCAGAGGAGCATTCACTCTCCTACATGTTACGCATACTGTGTGTAATTATTCTGATTACAATAATTACCATGAACTCACAATGTGCTCATAATGTGCTCGTCATGTTTATGAGCTCTACATCAAATGAAGCGCAGACATCCGGACTTGTTTCTGCTGGTTTTAAAGTGTGCTAATTTTACACACACACACACACACACACACACACCGACAACCTTGTGCATTTCAGCTTGCCAGGCAATATGCAGCGCTCTGCAGACTGTCAATCCCGCTGCTCTATTTTTAGCGCGCAGGTCTTTTGAATGAGCGTGAATGTCAGGGGCGAGGCTGTCTGTCCTGATCTGCTGAACAAGAGGACGACAAGGTGCAGCGGAGGGGAACAGACCCAGCTGAGGGTGAAACTTCACCGGGCCAATCAGCAGCGCTGCCTAACGGACGTGCACTGAAACGGTGTGATGTGGGAGAGTGGGAGAAGCTGAGGCTGATAGGACGCCTCTGACTGACTGGAGCACCTCCAGGCTGCCTGGGGGGGTACAGAGGAGGCTCGAGGCAGAAAGCTCTGCAGCACAGTTGCTTGATTTTGACAGAAGCAACTCTGAATGATAGTTACTACAGTTAAAGCTGCAGGAGGAGAGGTTTTGTGAGGATACACCTGTATTGTGATCATGTATGACAAAGCAGGGCTGTAACAGAGAAGAGCATCCCAACTCGTTTAATTAAGATGACTATTTTCCGTATTGGCATTTTGTCATCAAGTCAGTGGGAGCAAATCTTCCCATTGGAAATAATGAATAAGATTACTCCAAAATACCCTTTTTCCGACTCACCCAGACTGAGACAAGATGTTCGATACCATTTTCACCTCTGTATGTCCACTGGTTCAGTTCCTATAGGTGGCAGTTCCCATAGTATTAGATGGTAGGAACTATAACTGATGTATTCACCATCTAAGTCTAGTTTTTAAAAAAAAACAAGATGTATTTCAATATATTGTGTATATAACACAGCTTCAGAATTGCTGTCAGTTTTATTTTTTTTCACTTTGATGGACCTAGGCTAATGAGTCCTGTAGACCTCAAGTGTTTATGCTAAGCTAATACGAATTGTTACTCATAGGAACCAAAGCAGTGGATGTACAGAGGTGAAAATGATATGAAACATCTTGTCTCACTCTGGGTGAGTCAGAAAAAGGGTATTTTGCCCAAAATGTTGGAATATTCCTTTAACCATGTTTTTTGCATGTAATATAAATAAAAAATATCATACTAGTTGGATTTTGGATTCAGACAGTTTGTTATATAGAGCATTAAATACAACTGTCAGCACTCAGGTCCAAAGCACATCTATTTGATGGCTTATCATGAATTTTGTTGACTCGTTCATGTTACCTAGAACATGAATCCTGTCAGTTTGGGTGACCCATTGACCTCTACTGCCACCAGCAGGGAAAACCTCTCCAGCCGGGCATCTGCATTAATAACACACTTGTGGTTTTTTTTTTTTTTCAGGGATGGCAATGATCTGTTTTTGTAAATGAACTCTTCATTCCATAGATATACAATAGGATTGCAAAACCATTAATGCCAATATGACTGATTTGTGTCCAGCATATTATTAGGTTAGTAGGAACAGATTATTATCATCAGTCAGTTTCCATACTTTCACTGAGGAAAGGTAGCATCTTTAGTGCCTCTATCCTTAATACTAAAAAATGAAATCCATAATTAATAGGAGTGAATACAGAGCATACAGAAGACTGACTGTTGCTGTATGAATGTGACACAGAGCATGGAGCTCTGCTGGCTTTCCCTGGATGAATTAAAAAAGAAAGCGAGCTGGAGATGGACAGATGAAAAGATGAAAAAGGAAAGATCTTCCCGCTGGGATTTCCGCGTGTCTTCATTAGCTCGCTTTCTGACTGACATCCGCGAGATCTATCACCGCGGCGACCTGAAAGCAGCGAGGGCTTTCCCGGAGACGGATGCTATGCGGATGGAATACTAACGAGAGCGACGCAACCACTGCCAAGCACGCCGCTGAAGAGACACGACTGGTCTGTGTGTGTGTGTGTGTGTGTGTGTGTGTGTGCGTGTGTGTGTGAGTGTGTAGGTGTGGATAATGAGAAACTCCACTGATGGATCAGAGATGAGTGTTCACTCCAGTCAATTAAAGATTTCATCCTCTTAGCATCATATAATGTCCACTCACTGAACATTCATGCTTTTACAGTCTTTCTCTATTACTGCACACTGTCTTCAATGCTATCCTCTATATACCTATATTCATTTCAGTGCTTCAGCCCTACATCTTCATCAGGCATCTGTGTAGTGAAACAATCAGTTTCTAAGTTTCAAAAATGATGATTTCCTGGTCACATGGTACATACTAAAATTCCACCCGGAATCCCATGATTCTTTTTTTGGAAAAGTTTGGAAAAGAATGCAATACTATGTGATTATGATGATGCAGACTCATGGAATGTTAGGTGGGATTTTACTTTGTAGCATGTAACCAGGAAATTATGTCATCTGTGAACCTGTGATAGACGCTTGATGAAGACCTAAGTGCTAAAATGTCACATTGAAATTACACATTGAAATTAAGTATGTAGGGAGCATTGATGACAGTGTACAGTGTTTATTTTCCCACTTTGCATATATTGTCTTTAAAGGAATACTCATTTTGGGCAAAATACCCCTTTTCTGACTTGGACTGAGACAAGATGTTTGATACCATTTTCACCTCTGTACGTCCACTGCTTCAGTTCCGATGGTTAGCCTGTCTGGATTTGGTCATTTTACTTTCGTGTTAGCTTAGCATAAAGACTTGAAGTCTACAGGAGTCATTAGCCTAGCTCCATCAAAGTGAAAAAATAAACCTTACAGCAACTCTGCAGCTGTCTTATTTACACAGTGTATCGTGTATTTGAAATATACGTCTTGGAATGTTTTATTTTTAAAAACAGTCGTTTAGGAGAAGCTGTTCAGTGTTTATAGTTCTAACCATCTAAATTCTCTTAAAACAACGCTTGTTTACAATGCTAATGACTCCTGTAGATTTCAAGTCTTTATGCTAAGCTAACATGAAATGCTACCCATAGGAACCGAACCAGTGGACGTACAGAGGTGAAAATGGTATCAAACATCTTGTCTCAGCCTGGGTAAGTCGGAAAAGGGGTATTTTACCCAAAATGGAGTATTCCTTTAAACGCAGCACCTGAAGAAATGCAGGATATGTGTGTGTGGTTACCTTTGAACTATTAAACTGCTAAAATCCACTGAAAAACAGCTTTCATTGAGACGGTTAACGAACCATCAATCACAGTCTGTCAAACAACAAACTACCATGATGCACTGCTGCAGGGCCAATAACAGACATTACTGCTGCCCAGACCTCTCTAAAGAAAGCCTCTCTTGATTAATTCTCCTCTATGTTGGACCGGGTTGGCTGACAGATTGTCTCCGACACTTTGACAATAGATTAGCAAACCAAATAACCCCCCTATCACGTCTTGGCTTCTCGCCGCCGCCCCCTCGCCCTTCGTTTTCGCCAAGAGAACAGAAAACGCGATCGCAAAACAAACAAATGCCTGTTTTCAAAGTGCGGCTGCATCCTTATTGAGCTGGTAATTACAGTGGCTTGGCCTGTGGCTGCTGTGACAGGGGGTGTGAGTGTGAGTGTGAGTGTGAGTGTGTGTGTGTGTGTGTGTGTGTTTGTGCTTGTGTTATCCATCTGTACCCTTGCCCACAAGGCTGAATATATGATGATTTAACCACAAACCGCAACAAATGACTTCAGACAGAATTTATTTGTTGGGTTTCACAACTCAGTACTGTAAGCATGCTCTCTAGCTAAATAAAGCTGTGTGTGTGTGTGTGTGTGTGTGTGTGTGTGTGTGTGTGTGTGTGTGTGTGTGTACGTGAGTGCACAAAGGTGACTTTCACTCAAAGATGCTAAGGCAAACCGCTGTTCATTCCTCTCTCTATGTTTAGGGTGAACTTCTCCCGCACAGATCCACAAGACAACAAAATACTACTAATTTAACAAATACTACAGAACACATTACAGATATATTTTGTACATGACATTCATCTGAAACAGGTGTCAACATGTGCAAATACATTTTTGGGCTCTGAGTGGGTAAAATATGTTAAAATGGATAGTCTTGCAAATATAGATTGTAAAATGCGCTTTGGATGAAAACATCCAACCATCCCAATTTAATTGTTCTAATTGTTGTTTAATTTAAATGTTTAATTGTAAACCTTGTTTTGAAAAGAGGGTATAAAAATAAAATTATGAGAGAGACATTTTGTTCTTACCGATGTTGGGATGCTTGAGCAGGCGGCAGATCCTGGCCTCTCGCTCCAACTTCTGATGATCTGTGGAGAGAGAAACAAGACCCGTGAATCATCACACACACACACACACACACACACACACACACACACACAGCTGTAATACTCCTGAAAATAACAAGACCCAGCCTGTTTCATCAGCCCTCCTGAAATTCCCCAAACTTCTCTGCAGGGATTCCACGCCGCTCACAGCCCTCCTCTCCCTCCGGTGTCTCTGCCCCGCTGGGGACGGAGGGAGCAGTAAAACAAACAAGACTGAGTTATAACTCCCCACTGTAGCCAGCAGATAACCAGGGATAAAGGGCTGGCACGTCTCCAGCTTGCCAATTAGGGCTGTAGGATGCTTAGAATGAAAGCTGCTGGCTGGTCCGCCCATTAGGGAGCGATTACAAGCCGATTCTCTGTTTCGCTTAAGACATTTTATCCTCTTTCACATCGAGTCAATTTGACATTATTGAAAAACGGTCCGGTGGACATATTGAACTGACAAAGCAGAGAGGGAGTTCATTCTCTGCAGGTTAAAAGTAATCAGAACATAAAGACGACGGACGAAATTCCAAAACATTACATGAAAAAGTCTAAATTATGAAAGCGGATAGTCTGTCAATCGCCACTTTTATACAATGTTGAAGCAACAAGAGGCAAGAGGGACAGACGGTCACTTGGCAGGATTGTTGCTGAACAGCGCAAACCGATCCAGGAAAAAATAAACACTGAGGTAAGCCGAGCACCTCTGTGACTCAGTCGCCCCTACACTAGACAGTTCAGGACTTCAGGACAGCAATAAAAAGGCCGGAGCCATTCTTAAGGCAAACGATGTCCCCATTCATTATTAGTTACTTAGACAGTCGTAAATAACTAGGCGTCTCTGTAATTTTATCCACCCCTGTCAAAAGCCCATGCCCAGATTAGATTAGTACGAATGCTTATTCAACAATTGAGAAGATGTGCAGTAAAAATGTAAACATCCACTCATTGGAAGTGGCTCGACATAGAAGTTCTGCACTGTTTATATCACAGGTCCTGTCATCTCTTAACACTCCACTGTATGCATTTACTGGGACTGATGGAAGACAAACCCTCTGCTGAGTCAGAGCACACACACACACACACACACACACACACACACACACACACACACACACACACAAACTACAAAGGTGTTTCCTGTTTTCAATCAGGCACGAGCATTGAAAGCGAAAGCGTCCTGCGCCAACTGAGCTGCCACAATATCACTGCTAATCTGTGGTGTCAATCTCCGCTGTAGACAATTCAATGATAAATAAACAAAGACAAAAACCATCCTGCATGAGTTCCTGTGTGTGTTTATTTGGTGGGGGGGTGTGATGTAAAAAAAAAAACTTTGAAAACCCCTGCATTGGGTTATTAACCACATCCGATAAGAACTCAAAAACCACAGGCCCACACCTGAGCATGACGTTCGAAACATCGCACAAAAACACCGAGGTCGCAGAGCACATCGGCATCTGCAGAGGTTGAAAGAGGTGAATCGTTATGCAGAAACGAATGCAGCAGATGGGGGGAATGGGAAACATTAAATCACTTAGTTTGGCGCCGCAGCCGGTAATAGGTTGAAATGTAGCAAAAAACCCTGAACTCAAGAAGATAAATCACAGGGGTTATCTGGAATTCAGCTGAAGAGGCCTGTTTCCCGTTCACAGGACAAGGGCTTTGAAGATGGTGAATTAATGGGAAATGAGTTCCCAAAAGACTGTTGAATATTTGATTGAAGGGCTTTTGATAACGCACAGGTTATTCACCAAGTTGCCGCACTGTGGCTTTTCAGTTTGGTGGATGGGTTTTGAACCAAAGTGGATAGGGTCATGTTAAGCTTTAGACATCATAAAAAAACTTGTATTTATCATGTAGTTCAAGGTTTGGTAGAAGGTGGAAGGAGGTCTTGTTTGTTTAGATGAGTCTCCCTACTCATTTTGGGGCAGAAGACATCAGGCTTCATTTAGGAATTTTTGCTTCCAGTCTGCAGATCATTTTTCTGACTTCAAAAATATATTTTTCTGCAGCTTGTTTCTCCTCAACTCAGGGCTACAACCAAGATTGAAGGGATCCCAAGGCGCAAAAACACTGTTCATAACCTATTTTGGTTCTGATCTTCAACAGGTTCAAGTTTGATCCCTGATTCTGGATGAATGGCCACCACCTTCAGCATGCAGTGCTGTGATGCTCCTACAGGAGGAGCTCTGTGAGTGACAGGTGAAGGAGGGATTGGAAAGAAAGAGGAGGGAGGTAAAGAGTGAGAACGAGAGAGAGAGAGAAAGAGAGAGAGAGAGAGAGAGAGAGAGAGAGAGAGAGAGGGCAGAGACTGACAGAGGTTACCAAATATCACCCAACTGGATTTACTCCTTCAACTGTTTTAAAATGAATATCTCAGTGTTTAATCAGGTGTGGCTGGCTTACAACAGGCTTACATTTGTCAATAATTTATCGATTAAATCAGATATATTGTTTATGCTTCCTGGGGTCCTTCTACTTTCGACACCCTCTCTGAGCCAAAAAGGCTTCAAGACAAATTTGTTGACGTCTGTAATCTGCTTTTTGTTTAACTTTCTGAACCGGATCTTAGCCACAAACCAATCAAACACTGCTGTGCACATCTTACTGTCACTTCTCCAATCATCAGAGGGGGTAAATCCAAGGCAGCGCCAATCAGGGGCTGATTTCGCTCCCCTTGTAATCCCAGCCCAGTTTTAGCCAGATGTTGTCACGCCGTCTCCAATCGCGCTTTGTCTTACAGGTCGGTAATCCCAATCAGACCAATCGGATGCGCTTTTACGGGAGCTGCACCCCCGGTCGCCGGGCGAATACTGGCTTCACTACCACTCTCTACCATCACCCGCCTCATCCGCTCTGTCACGCTGCTAATCTGTGACATAACAGGATTTAAAGCAGGAGTGGTGCTCACTCACCATCTCCAGTCATAGAAAACCAACTCTCTACCCTGCTGGTCCTCCCCCTTCTTCTTCTTCAGTTCTGTTCTTCTTCACCATCCTCATCATTAGTCTGCTACTGTATGTCAGTGTAACGTCTGGAGCAACGTGATGGATAGAATATCAGGCCTCATGATAATGTGCTGTTGCGTTCACATTAATCCTCGGAAGAGTCATAATATGGGCAGGGAGTGAATAGATTAAATCAGTTCAAAACCATTATCCTCCTATGGAAAGGAATCAAACACAAAGGCATTTCAGCCCCTAAGAGATTGGATTCATAAAGCAGGCAAAAGCCAGGCTGTCACATTAAATCATGGACGCAACTCCAGTCATCAAACCAACTTCACCAAAGCAGAGGAAGGTTTGATTAATGGCTGCTTATTACAGTATATATTATTCATCGAGGGGCCCCATTGTGGACCTCAGCTCAGAAAGATCATTAGGTTTTGAAGCAAAGGGAGATGAGACACAGCAAGCAGTCATGAATTAGTAAAAGGAACTCATAGTGACAGTATAGTCCTATTCTGACATAATTAGTATAACCTCAGGACCTGCGGTAATCTAATTTTTACTCTTTATGAGGGGTAATTCCTGTGGAGGATTCTGATGGGATAAGAACACCTGAACTACTGCCGGTGTCTTACAAGTGAACGGAAAGGCCAGCAAAATAGCTGGTTTACCCAGAATATGTAAAAGATCTTCAAGGGGGCTACACAAAACAATCCAGTATCCAGTCTGAGTATCTTTAGAGGTTTCGTTCTCCTGAGCACTTTGAGTTTTCTCCTCCGTCTGACAATGGGGGTGCAAACTGGTCTTCTTGTGGTGGTCCATTATGGAGCGTTTAAACCTTATGTATCTATAGTTTAAAGGCCTCAAAAGAGTCTCCATGACAGCCTCCGTTTGCACCCGAAAAGCTGAAGAATGCAAACGGAATGATGTGGTTCAATTACTGAGATGTCTATTCAGACAGGATTACAATTACCAGAGGGGCTCAGAGTTTCCCCAAAAAACAGTAGGCATTTCAGTCTTCAGTCAGTTTATACCCAGCGCTTAAGAAATAATTACCAACATGGCCAATTCTGTCAGGATTAAAATGACCAGAGTAATAGGTAATTCCAATTGCCAGAGGTCCTGAGGTTTTAGTAATCCCATCAGAATAGGGTTTATGTGTTTGTACATAATAAGTCTGTTTCAGTCCAATTATTAAGCAACACAATTTTTATCAAACCAGTATCTGTAATGTGATTACTGAAAATTCAAATGTAACCCTTCACATTACTCTGTTACTGTGAAAAGTAATCTAATTACAGTATGTTTGACTTTGTAATGAGCTACACTGAGGATGGCAGATGCTCTCATGCCTGGGTACTTTGACGTTTTCTCACTATCTATAAAAGAGTGTCCCCCCAAATGATGAGTCAAAACTCCTATACACCAGTTGGTTGGATGTTCATGGGCGTATTATTAAAGCTCATGTTGATCCTCAGGAATCTCCGCAAGCCTTACATGCTCACCATTTGTAATCCATTTTGTTCTTGGTCTTCAAACCGCATGCACAAACAGAGTGGCCACGCTTCATAATGAAATCAGCTGCAGTCAACAAACCAATCAAATCCATCGCAGCAGAAGAAGCAAAGGCACCGCGTGGTGTTTATTCCCACCGCTCGCTTTTTCTCAATCATGAACCAAAGTTCATGTAATCCGTGACTAAAGGCTCTGATGACAGAAATAAGTGAAACGCAATTTAAATTTAAGAAGCGCGGTGAGATTCACTCTGGAGCTGGCCCATTTACAAAACCCAGATGAGCGCCAGAACGCCGTCAGGCCACGGAAACGAGGGCAGCAGCTATTTTCAATGCAGCTGAATGATCAGCTGAGCCGCCTCCCCCATCACCAGCACGATGGAAACGAGTAATGAAGCACATCTGGTCCCTCATCCGATGCCTGCAGGTTCAAAAGAAAGAAAAAACTCAGGCACCCATGCACACATTAATGGCACGTGAATGCCCACTGCCCACCTCCCAGTCTTGGAGAAACCAGTTCATCAGGCTTTCGCGACATTGCCTCATTCAGACTTGGATGAGGAGCAATCCACTGTTTCTTCAAGCTACTGACCTTTGAGCACTAAATGTGTCACTGTCATTCCTCACTAAGGTTGGCTATCAGGAACCAGTGGCCTGATCGGAACCAAAATACCAATAACCTCCTGGATAAACAGTACTGCTATCGGTCAACTCTAAAGCAGGTGTGTAAAAAACTCTTAACCATTAGGCATGATGGAAAAAACTTTGACAATAAGACCCAGGCGGACACAAAAAGAAATCGTCCTTCAACTGTGTAATTCAGTTTCATTCATTCACAGGCATTTCTTTTACCGCCACAGGTAATGACATTTCTTATCAGGAACAGAGTAGCGATGATGTGGCTTTCAATATTGTCTGTCTACATTCTATTGATTTGAATCATGGCAGAGAAAGAAAAATATGGCAAAGACGTCAAAAGATTCAAAGCTTTACTCAAATAGATGGAAATACATATGGGTCAGTATGGAATGGACAGATGTAATTTATGTAAAAATGTGTTGTGTACAAAATAACAACACATGGTGTTAATTTGAAACATTACAGTGTGATAGCTTCAGTAAAATTCCTGCTGCTGGATGATTCCTCAAAACTAAGAATGAAAAGAATGAAAAGCAAGGATAGCCTGGCCCTTTGGGGAGAAATATTACCTATTGTTGATTGTTGCTTTTTAAGTGGAGCTCATTATGACATCAAAAAACTTAAATTGTCGAGTTATGATCATAATCCACAGATTCTTAAATGATGCCAGCAATCATTTTGTAAGAGTGAGAGTCACATTTTCAAACAGTCTCATCTCAGTCTGGAATTAAATTTCCTGTCCTGATCTGAACAACCAACCACAGAGAGCCAGTTGTGTATACAATCTAATACTGGTTATTAATATTTTGCTAATGCCGAGAGCAAAAACCGTGATGCATGCTTGGAGTGGAGTAAGATATCAGTAAAAGCAGCAGAATCAATATTCAATTATGATATCAGTATTGATGAAACTGTTCTTCACCACTCTTTCCTTGCTGTTTGGAAACTAGACTCAGGTTTGCATATGATAAATGTATTCTGTGAATGATGAAGCTGGATGCCAAGAGACTGAGAAAGTGTGTGATGAAAAGGATTAAAAAAAGAAAAGAGAAAACAGCAGATAAAAAAAAAACATCCTTGGCAAACACCCCATTCGCTCCGCCCACATCCTTCAGCTTTTTTCTCTCCTCGTTCCTCCGGGCTACTTCACTCCGCTCGTTTTCTGCTTTCCACCTTCAAATGCGCGTTTAAATAGAACCAGCCAATTATGTTTTGGAGGATGCCAGCGTGCGCTGAGAGGAGCCAACGGG
>OMLF01026323.1:16414-32273 GCA_900302615.1 Holocentrus rufus | reverse complement strand
TTAAAAAAACTTTTCGAAAGCCAATAAATCCCACAAAAAAAAAAGAATTTCTCATACTTATATATAACATTTTGTTTAAACCCACAGATGAGAAGCAGATAGCCTTGAACGCCAAGACGAGGCATCAACCGTCCGTAAAGACTGATAGGCACGACAATGGAAAAATCCTCTCTAGCATCCTTCATCCCGTTCTCCCTTAAGGCTGGCGTGAGCCCAAACAGCCTCATACAACCTCAACACGCCAGCTCATGAATAAGATAATAACTTGCGGGATGTAAACAGGCATTTCTCCGACAAACCTGCTCCTCCTCTGTGTCCCCGCAGAGGAGCAGCAGGTTTGTCTCGCGGGCTTA
Source organism: Holocentrus rufus (assembly GCA_900302615.1). Taxonomy (NCBI): domain Eukaryota; kingdom Metazoa; phylum Chordata; class Actinopteri; order Holocentriformes; family Holocentridae; genus Holocentrus; species Holocentrus rufus. The sequence continues at coordinate 31,920 of OMLF01026323.1, read as the reverse complement.
TCCCGACGCGGCCAGCTGACAATCATCATTAGCGATCGTAATCATCCGGGCTTTATTCATTGATGCGGAGACGAACGTGCGGTGGAGACGCCGGGGCGTGGGCGTAATGGGATGCGGCGTTAACGAGAGGGCTGTTTCAAAATGCAATTAGCTCTGGGAGGGCTGCTGTTAGAGTGCAAGGGAAGCCTTCATGCATGTGTGTGTGTGTGTCTGTGTGATAAAGAGTGGGAGAGGAGGAGTCAAGTTGAGGTCAATGTGATAGAACACACTTATCAGATGACTCAACAGTACGCTTTAAACAGCGTGTGTGTGAGTGTTTGTGTGTGGTGACGCAGGCGAGTGTCTTTTTGTTTGGCTGGCAGCACGTTCAGTTGGACTCACTGGTCCGCCGACCCCGGCCGTCGAGCAACCATGAGTCCATTCACTCTCTTTTTGTTTTTTTTTTCCTTTTCACATTTGCCTTCTCTCTGTCAGTGTGTGAGTCATGCTGCAGGTGCACCGCCGTCGCTGTGTGCCGCGCTAAAATCTCACACTGCTAATCCAACGCCCGCCAATTCCTCCGACCGTGACCGCCGACTCTGCCACATGATGAGGCGCAAACAAATTCTTATCGTTGAGGACGTGGACCTGGCTGGGCACACCTGAGGGCATTTTAAAATGAGTGCACTTTATTACAACAAATGTGTACTAAGAGCAAACTCACACCACAGGCTGGTAAACACTGTGACTGTAAATTAACCTCTGTTGTTATTATTTAGTGTTAATTTAACACCGCATTAATTCACTGAGGCCTCAGGGTGGAAATTATTTCCAGGAACTTCCAGACTGGTGTTGCCGGCCTGCGAGCAGAGACAACAATTGGACGGAGGCCGAAACACCCAGGTTTTGCATAACATACAAATGCGGAGCTTCTAGAGAATGGGTGGAGAGAGGAGAAAGGCGAGGAGCGTGAAGGGGGAACGGGAGAAAGGAGGGAGGACGAAATGCAGAGAGGAAATTTGGAAATTTCTGGATTTCCAAAATGTCTGGTTTGAGAGACTAAGCAGGTAGAGGCAAATAACGATGTCTGACTGTGCTGAACTGACTCTCAAAAATATGGAACAGAACGCATCATATGTGAGTTAAATATGGAATACTTTATTTATTTGGTATATCTGCCACTAGTCGATTTGACCGATGACATTTTCATCTACTGGCATTTTATACCAGCTAAAAGCCGGCATATACCGACTAACATAAACTAAGTTCTAAAATTCCACACCAGCTCTAGTCTCATATAATAATTACACTGTCTCAAAATGTATGTGGTACCGGTTTATCGATGTCAAAAAGCAAAAAGATGCTCAAGTATATAAAAATGAAAGAATTTGGTGTTTATGCCCGTTGTCTCTCTCTACTCAATGCGAGAGACTAAACGTGCGCTTGCCGGTCTGCCTCCATCAGCTGCTGTCTGTCTTCACCCACCCAGAGCTCCCAGCTCTCCCCTGCGCGTCTGTCGGTTCTGTTTGGTATTCACATCATACTGAGCTCCATCATCGCAGTCTGGGCTTCCCCAGGCCAAATGATGCCGCTCAGCAATAAGCCGGGATCTGACAAATGCACGCGCACGCACACACTCACACACACACTAGAGCTGGGGCTCCCGTATAGCCCAATCTCCCCAGGCCACTCTAAGCTCAAGAGGATATTCCACCGTGAACAGGCAGAGCCCGGACTTAGCCAGTGAGTCAGCCCAGAAGCCACACAAAGAGGCCGGGCCTGTAGGTTCCACCCCGGCCACTGATGCTGCCACGATGGTACCATGACATCAGAGCACATTTTAATTACAACCCAACGTGCTTCACAAACACAGTTCACAGCACTTTAGGGTTGTGGACAAAAACACCAGAAACAGAAAGACAGGAGAAGTGATGTTGAACGGGTTTTAAAACATCTGGTTTGAGAGCGCCAAACAACCTCGAGTGTCACATTCAAATGCAAATACGTTCTGACAACTTGGTGCTTCCTTTTGGGTTGTCAAGGCAGCAAAGAGGAACAAAGTAAGTGTGTGTGTATGTGTGTTACTGTAGCATGACTCCATTTAAGACTCATCTTTCACCTCTCCCTGTAATGCCTGCCTGCCGACTATGGTCAGGTGAAGGCAAGAGAGCGTGTGAGAGCGCCAAGAAAGGTGAAGGCCGCTGCAGAGCGAGAGGAAAAAGAGGAAAACTTACGTACAGCAACTTCACAGCTCAAAACCCGAGGAAGGACGAGATTTGAGCACAATTTGTAAAAAAATAACAAGAAGAAGAAACGTCATACAGAATGCAAATGAGGCAAAAGAGTAGAGATACAGATGTGGAACAGCGCCAGTAGAGGCAGAAAGAGACGTGGGCGGCTGCAGGCGGCTAGTGTCTGGATGTGTGAGCCCAAAAATAACCTCTGTCCGAAATCACAGTGCAGGCACGAGTGAGAACACAAACATAAACACACACACACACACACAAGAAGCAGAAAAGCAGTAATGCTGCCGAGGGCAAAAGCAAAAAGCAGGTGTGACTAACATTCAGTGAGACAGAAGTGGAGAGAGAAATGGAAAGGGGTGACTGAAAAAGAGAAAAACAGCCACGTTTGACCATTTGCAGGGGTCAGAGCCACGGTGGTGAATGATTTGACACTGAAAATAATCTTGATTCTTCATTTTGGAAATGCTCTACAAATCAAGGAGAAGAAACTACGGCAAGGTTGGCCTGGCGCGACGGAGCATGACCAAGTGCGGACTGACCCACGTCTGGACCCGTCCTTAAGCACAAACATGAAAACTAGCTGCTCTAGCATGAACCATTTAAGAATTAGACCTCTCTTCCTGTTTTCATGTTTCTGCTATCAAGCTCATTTGCATTTCATTGAAGCTCGCACGCAAGCCAATGTTCCTGATTTGTTTGAATGAGAGCAGACATGGCAACCTTATGGAGGACTGTGGGAAGGTGAGCATAGAAAAGTTTGGAGCATGAGCAAGAGGTGCTGAACCTAGAAGCAGTAGTAATTTGTGCAAAATTCGTTAACAGAATGACTTTATTTGACGTCTGCTCATGAAACATTCACGTCCCAGTTCCATCCATCGTCAATGGAGAAGTATTCAGCCCTGTGGCACCAAATATCTCTACGCCTATTTCTGCAACCAGGACTGTCCAAGATATTCAACACTGTCAAGCTGCAGAAGTGTTGTCAGTGGACATTGAGCCGTAAAGCTCTGATAACATGTGGGAAAACTCTGTCCGGCTTGTGCGAATCCATTGTGGGATCACACCGCAAATCCTTCAATGCCATCTATCTGGGGCAGCTTTAACTGTGTGGCACCCCGGGCACGCTTTCCACCCGGCCATTCAAGACATGGTGGGAGGTGATATGACAGCCAGCGTGTAGGCAGGCAGGTGGCACTGCCAGGGGAAGTTGCTGTCAGCGCCCTGCCCGCTATCGCTGCCAGCCAGACATTCAGACAGCCAGACCGCTGTCACGAACTGGCAAAGCGCCATCCATCATAATTCCACATCTGACACCCGGGTGTCACAGCCCCACGTCTTGATGCCCGTCACACCCTTCACTCGGCTTTCCTTCACGTCTGTCTCTGATTTTGACAAAACTGCAGTCTACAGGGTTTCCACACAATGTCCAATGTCAAATCCCCTGATTTTTCCATGACTTTCCATGACTTAAATACTGAATTTACATGATCTATACAAAGGCGCCATGACATTTTTTTCCATGAACAAAATTTTAAAAGTGCTTCAGAGTGAGGAAGAATGAACAAAGTGAAGAAGTGGCCAATAACTACTTACTTATTTTTTAAATTAAAGAGGACAAAATTCCATGACATATTCCAAGAATATATTAAATCCCCTGACTTTGCCTGTCTGGAATAGACTTTTCAAAACGCCATGACTTTCCAGAAATTCCATGACCAGTTGGATCCCTGAGTCTAGCTGGAGGTTATGCTTCCAATGCAAAGGTATTGGAGAAGTTAAGTAATAATTAAATGGATGATTACATGCAAAGATCGCCTTTGGTGGCAGAAATTCATCCTAGGAGATGTGTCATTTTCTGATGCAGGTAGGGTTGCAGCGGTATACTGGCTTCACGGTGTGAAAATGGACAGTGATCATACCATGTACATTTGCTCATCTACGGTATTGAACCCTACGTGAGACAGTCATCGTACTGTGAAAATCTCATACAGCTGCAACCTTATTGCAGGAGTGTATTATATTTGTTATAACACAACCCACTATTCAATTTCTCTACATAAGGCATTATCTTGCATTGGCAATATCCAGTGATCAAGGGTCAGAGTTGTTTGAATTGCATTTCCTCCACCTATGTTGTGACATAAAATTGATAAGACAGGTTAGTGGATTTTAATATCCACAATGGTTATTGTAGTTGACATGGCTGCTTGCTCGCCTGCTTTCAAGCAGGGTTTGAAAACTGTAGCCAGATTGCAGTTATAACATGTGTGCTGATGAGTTGGGCTGTTCACGGTTCATGTGATATAGTGTAAACAGGAAATGGACGGGCCCAGCTGTTAGACAAAAAGACAGAGGAGGAGGCTGGACGGACCAGCTGGGTTGCCTTCCATCCAATTTTGAACCTTTATTTTTTTTCAGGCATGGTAGCTGTGTATGGCTGAGGTTGTTCTTTTTCAGCTGTGTGCTGCTTCACGCACGTCCAGTTACACAGATTCCCACTGGAGAGCTGCAGAGTGCAACCACAGTGAGACCATACAGCTCGACCAAAGTGGGATCAAGTGCACTGCTCAAGAGCACCTCCTCTTCTCCACATTGCATTGATATGTTATATGCAATTTCAGTAGTGTCTTTTTCCAATAACATAATTACGTATCTTTTATTCTTATTCAGCCAGTTTTTCTACAAAGCTGTAAATAAACTGGCTTTCTCTCAAAGAAATCCCAAGTATCCCAGGTTGTGTGATGCACCATGTTCTCACATCTAATATTCAGACATTTCACAGCAGTTCAGTGCCGCTCTCTCGCCAGAAATTTCACACCACTCAGTGCAGACATGCAGCCCTGCAGCGGTTAAGTGTGTGCCGCCTTTGATGAAGACTCAAACCAGCAAAAGGGCTTACTGAGACGAGGTGTCAAACTGTTTTCTCACCTCTTTCACTGTCTTTCACCTCAGGGGGCCATCTAGCTCATTGCAGTCTTCTTTACACAGAGAAGTCTCTTGCCACACCTCTGATGTGGCAGGACTTTCCGTAATGCTGGTGTAAATTATGCCTGGTCTGAGTGGCATCTACCCAAAGCCTTTTGTGAGCCATCATGAGCTGTTACTGGTCTAGTTAAAAAGTCATGGCACTGTGAAATAGCACGAACTGTAGCACAAAATTTCTGTTCCAGTGACTCACCATCTAACATATACCACTTTGGAGTATATAGAAAGCTTTCAAGTAAAATTACACACCCACATACAGTTACAGTTACAGTTGGCTTTTATCCAAAGCAACGTATGTGAGATTTTAATTTAACACAAGCAAGGTACTATGGGACAATGCATAGAGTGGATAGATGAATAGAGAATTTTTTTTGTTCAAGTGAGAAGGTGTTAACTAAAGATCTTGGACTTTAGTCTTTTCTTAAAGATTGAGAGGGAACCGAATGGAGTTATCGGGCAAAGCTGCTCACAGAACAGCTAGCTATGTATTTAATATGCAGCAGTGTTCACATTTTGCTAGCAAAGGAATGATTTGGGTTGGAAAATGCAATAGAATTCAGAGGATCCAGTGTAATTTAAGGGAGATAAGCAGATAAAACGCTGCCACAGACTGTAACAGGGTTGATGATGTGAAAACAGACAGAAACAGATTTTCCCCACAAAGAAAATATGTTGGATCCAGAATTCCAGATTTGGGCAAAGGTTTGAAGTCAACATTATGTCTGACTTCAGAGGTTTATCAGCAATAGCTGTAAGTCGCATGGTAGTATTAACACTATATCAGTTTCTTCACCAAATTAGCTTGCTGCCTCGTTAGCTATCTAAAAAGCCAAAACGAACTGTCTTTTTAGGTTAACTGAACTGCTTTGTATCAAGGACCAAGCACCTCATAGTTCTTAAGACTGGGGACTACAGCTAAAGGGAATAGGGCTAAAAGCAAGACAGTTTCCTCAGTCACAGTGACCTAAATTTAGAGGCAAAATGACTTCATCACATTATTAATTTTAATCACTGATCTCACCCACAACCATACCACAACAATCTTTTCCAATGGATTTGGATGATGGCGTTTTGTAATGCTATTGCAAAGCCTGCATGTATTTTTCAGCTTTTTTTTTTTTAGAGCTTTATCAGTGGAAAAAGTGTATACTTAATATACTGATTATTTCACTCAACTGTGAAGCATTTGTTGCACTTTGCACTTTGTTTTTTGTGCTATAAAAAGGTTAATGGTTGATGTTGTTGTCAATGCAGTTTTTCTTTCAGGGCTTAAGAATTCAGTGCGCCCCACCATCCTGAAAAATTACCCTTTGTGGTTCCTAAATGCAGTCCAAATGCAGTCCATCCTTGACTGAACATAGGACGCGGAAAGAAAATGCATATCCCTTCATCTGTTGTTAAATGGCCTCTCTTCCCTGCCTCATCTATGTCAAACATGCCTTGAAAACTCGCTAATATAAAAGAAAAAAGGGAAGTTACCATGGCGTGCTGTCTTCTAAAGACTGCTAATGAGAATTTAACTTTTTTAATTTGAAAGGCAGAACAGCAGTGCACTGTCAAATCTAGCGTTTTCTATATGAGCCATTCAAGCGCTACACTGTCAGTCCCAGTTGAAGAAGATCACCCAACTCACACTTTCAGTGAGTGCAGGAAAAGAAGCACTCAAGTTCCACATTTAAAAAGGCCACTTTCTGTCTCTTAGTCAATTGGAGACGGGAGAAAATTAGGGTAACTGATGTCAGTGGAGTCTTTTGACTCTCTGCGGACCACTATGTCACCATAAGCAGCACAGATCAAGGTCTCAATATCCATGATGTAAGAGAAACAATACCTCTTCTCAAAATGCCTTAGCCAAGTCCCCCCATATTGGACACCCCTGGCATTGATTTCCCATTTCTCCCCTGAGAGCGAGTCTTGAGTGGGGTAATGACTGTCTTGATCTTCTGGGCCATAAATCCCAGCCAGTGATGAGTGAGTATTATCGACATGAATTAGTTTTGATGAATGTGAGAGGATGGGGTCAAGAGTTATGAAATTATTCACAATACTGGCTGTACTAATAGAATTACAAACTAGAGACATTTAAAGCACTGTGTAGAACAAACATGCACGAACCTGAGCTAGAAACTAAATGTCACCATTACGTTTTTTTCAATTTGGCCCATGACACCTGAACAGTGACTTCTGTCATCTCAAAGCTCAGAGAGGTTTAAGCGTCCCATATTTATGTGAGTAATTAGCGGTATGTGCATGTGAACATTTCAGATTATGTAACAGATGACAGAGACGAAGAGGTGAAGGAATGTGCCGAGGAGGACTGTCTCTTGTCATGGCAAGGAGACAAGGGAGTGCGAGCTGAATGGAAATAAGGGAAGAAAGAACTAGAAAAGATTAAGCGATGGAAACAAAGGTGCACCGACAGAGGATGAAGAGTGAGGGGATCGGAGAGATGCATGGTGTGTGAAAGCACAGAAGTGGGAAAGTGGGGTATGAGTATTTGTGTCTATTTTGATGCACTTAGAAATACCCCGGTGTGTATAACTTTCGAGGACATATGTAGATGACTTTTACTGCATACTGTTTTGTTTGTGTGTGCAGGGGTTTGCATGAGAGCTGTTATCTATATCTACAAGGTGCCCAGAAAGTGTGGATTCAGGGAGATAAGTCACAACATATAATTTCATTCTAGCATGTGCTGATGTGGCTAAGACACTGTAGCACTTTCATTAAAGGAAAATTCCAGTATTTTTAAACCTGGGCCCTATTTCCCCATCTATTTGGGTCTAAGTGATTAATAGGGAAAAATTTTGGAATCACACCAGTATTGAGAACACTACAACCAGCAACAGCGAAATTACTGCAACGTAATCCAATGGGTTGTCTAAGTCCTACATATACCGGAACCATGCTTTAAGCCATTATTGATCTTCAGGTCTATCTTGAGTCCAGAAATGTTCAACTTTCTGCAAAGAAAACTGATGGCAATGCAAAGCGGTGAAAATATTCTAAATATAGTTTACTGAAATTGATTTTTTTTTTTGGCGGGCCATTTTTTTTTGGTGGCTGAAATACGTTTTGTTGCTGCCCCCCTCCTACCAGTCTACTGGTAGTAAGACACTGACTATGAATAAGTACCTCATACAATCCCACTTCAACAAACCCATACTAACCCTTTACAAGTTACATGTCTAAACATTACCCAAATAGAGTTGGACATGGAAACCTAGATCATGCACAAACACAACTGCCAGCGACAAACTACAGCAAACAAGAGATAAGAGACTAGAGACAAGAGGGACACTTGTCGTTTTTGCAGTCTCAATACACAGTAACACAGAATGTAACATTACCGTCCAAGTTTTTTGTGTTTGTTACTAGGAACATTAATTATGAAGCAGTAACTGGTGAATCGTTTTTATTTCATTATTTGCTCACAGCACAAAACTAGTTTTCCCTTGTTTCTTCTAACTTGTTTTCCCTGCACACACTAGTTGTCAGCATGATGTGTTCCAAATAGAGGTGTGGGTTTGAATCCCACATCTGCCAGGCTGTTTTGATGTACAGTAGTTTTGGTGGCAGCTTCCTTTTGATTCCAGACTGACACCCAGAATGTACAGCGATGCCTCTTACGCAGCAAGACTCACACCCTCTCCATCTCTATACCTGTTCACATAGCCTTCCAGACACCAAAAATATTCTCAGAAAATGTTCCCACTTTGTTGCCCCTCCGCTCCCTCCCCATCCCAGGCTGCTCTCTTTTCACACTTCTTTGCTCTCGTCTCTTGAGGGGCTGGAGATGCAGGGTAGGATTCAGCCCACAGCCAGTGAAGCGCTAAGAGCCTATCAGTCTATCTTGTCTGTCTATCAAATGGATATCTATATCTGCCGCTCTGCCTGGCTGCTTCACACCTCTGTCAGCTTGTCTGTGTGTGTTGACTTGGGTTTTATGTCGAACGGATATTGACCCATTAATAAATATCCGTCGAACCTATCTACAAGTATAAGTACACAATATCACTGTTTAGGCAAAATCTTGAATACATAAGGTACTTAAATACATTTTGGGCAAAATACCCTTTTTCTGACTTACCCAGACTGAGACAAGATGTTTGATACCATATTCACCTCTGTAGGTTCACTGGTTCTCTTTCTAAGGGTAGTATTTCATGTTAGTTTAGCATAAAGACTTGAAGTCTACAGGAGTCACTAGCCAAGCATCAACTTTGAAGCTGTCTTATTTGAAATACACATTTTGGATTTTTTTTTTTTTTTAAATGAGGATCGTTTTAGGAGTTAACTTAGATGGTAAGAACTATATATGGTAGACTCTATGACTGCTGAACATATGTGTTCATCGGTTACAGTTCCTGCCATGCCTGTCTCCTAAAAGACTCTCATTTAAAAAAAATGAATCCAAGTGTATTTCATTACCATGTAACACACGATACACTGGGTAAATAAGACAGCTGCAGAGTTACTGTAAGGTTTATTTTTTCACTTTGATGGAGCTAGGCTAATGACTCCTGTAGACTTCAAGTCTTTATGCTAAGTTAACATGCAGAGGTGAAAATGGTTTCGAACATGTAAGTCAGCAAAAGGCTATTTTGCCTTTTATAAGGATGTAAAAAGGGCCACAATGGAAATAAGCCTTTGGGCTTTGTCTCCTTTCGACAAATGCCTCAAGATAAGACTGCATATATTATTTATTTATGTATATATCACTTTCAATAAAGAAATTCAATTCAATTCAACTCAACACAAAAGTGGAAAAACATAATGGGCTAAATTATGTACTTAGAGTTGTGCTCCAGCTGACATAAGTAGTTCTGAGTGATGTACCGTTTCCCACTCTTTTCTTTACTGAGTTAATCTTATGTTGTGCCTCACTGAACACTAATGCAATGCCTCATAATACATGACATGATGGTTTATTATTTGCCCACAGAAAATGAATGAATGTGCCTTGTTGAGCATGCTGTTCCAGGGGCTTTTTGAACCTGACACGAGTAAAGGTTAGGAGGAAACATTTGGGTATCGACACAAAACACTGACAACCGGCAACTTCAATCCAAAAAAAGATGTTTTGGCCTTCAAAAACCATATCTGTTGATCCCTGACATTTATTTGTCTGTCCCTGCATAACTGTCCACATTTTTCTCACTCTAGTTGCTCTCTAAAAAGATTTAAAATGAATACATAAAAAATCTTATATGTCTGTAGCTGTTATCGTCACGATTGCTCTATGACCACAGGGCTCTGGCCTTACTCCTTACTATCGATTGCTTGTAATTCCCATTTTACTATTGGTACTTTTAGCTGCTGGGGATCTAAGAAATGAAGCTTTTCCTGTTGCTGTGTTCATTTTGAGCGGTTATATTTAACGTTGGAGAGGTTCCACGCTTGTTTTGGCTCCTTTGGCCATTTGGGATCCCAATGATTGGACCGAGAACTTGTTGAGAATGAGGATTCTCACTGCATTTCCAAGCCAGCTGCGTTTTTACTGACTGCACGCAGCTCATTATGGGTTAAACACATGGTGAATGATGGGTTAGAATCAGAATCAGAATACTTTATTCATCCCTGTGGGGAAATTGAGTAAAGATATGTTTTCCCTGGAAGAAAATCCTTTCCTGCATCAAATTTCTGACAGATGAAAGAAATGACTGCTCCCAGGCAACTTTGGTTGATAAATTATGGATCGCTATATGAAATGTAACTGAATCAACAGATGAATGCAACAAAGAAATAATTCGCTGAAGGTTTGAAAATGCCTGAAGTCATTCTCATTAACATTAGATGTGAAACTCTACCTCACTGTCTGTTTATCTGTAGTTTTGTTTGGTCTGTTTGCCTGCCTCTCTGCCTTACCTGCTTCTATATGCGTCTGTCAGGTGTGTATCAACTGACCAGAGGGCTTTGGTTTACTGCAACCAACTATTCTGGGATTTCTCCTTCCCCCTCATCTCCTCTTGCAAATTAGGGCAGATGACCATTCAAATTGGAGTTCAATTCAGCATTGTTTTTCAGTGTCAACACCGGGAGGGGGATTTGAATAGCTGGACGGCGTGAGGCTGAGAAAAACATTCAATATCTGTCAAGTTCAAACAAACAGAGAGGACGGATAGATGGATGGACGGTGCAGGGGGAGAAGAGAACGGAAAGGGGTCAAATGAAATGAGTGAAAGATAGAGACGAATGGAGAGGACAAAAAGAGAGACAATGCAAGAAAGCAAGCAAGAGAGAAAAACCAAGAAAGCAAGAGTGAAAGAGAAAAACAATTAATGAAAGGAGCAAAGAAAGCAAGAAAGAAGGAAAAAACAAGAAAGAAAGAAAAAAGAAATGGAAGGGAAGGCACAGTGGCAGCAGGAGGAAAAGTGAGCAGTTCCATGTTGAACATGAAAGAGCAAGTAATTATATTTAATGTACTACACTGTGCTTTTAGCTACTGCTGGACTGGAGGCAAACTGAGCAGCAGTCCACTGTGGAGCACATTAAGAACTCAAGAGAGTGAAAGTGAAAAGAATGGCTTCGTGGGAAAAATACCATTTTCTACATTCAAAAAAGAATTACACACTGTAAGTGTACAGTTTGTTCTACGGGAAAGGTCATGACCCTTATGCTTGTAAGCAATATTGAGCAAACTTTGCATGATGATAGTTCTTGTACGTGAGATCTCAGTAGGCGGGCTTCCATTCAAGGAAATTATGCCGTCAAAGACAGGAAATGTTTCCTTTTCGCCAAAAAAGACATTATAACATAAAGACTGTAGCAATAGAGTGAATAATGACTAAATATTTGTGTATAAAAGATTTACCCACCACAACTTCAACATGTCACCTGTTGTGATTTTTATGACTAGTTGGTAAAATAATATTTCCAACCTGTTCACACACTGCGACCCAGCTGATGGACACCCATTTCATTTTTTTCAAGAATATCTGCAATCTGCTCAATAGCTAGACGGAAACTCACTTGGTTACCGGACTGTACCGAGTGTTCATGTGTGGGCATGAGTTGATCAGTCAACTTTGTGCAGATAGGGGAAAATGAATAAAAAGTGAAGGTGGGGTCATAGTTATCTCTGTGGAAACGCCGAAGGCAGAAATTGTCTTCAAGTTGGCCTCAGTCAAAGACGGTGTGTTTTAGAAGATAAATGACTTCTGGTCGACAAAAATGGCTGTTAAATCATGTGATTTCCTCCTATTTTGCCTGGCAGAGGGTGTTGTAAGGTCCAAATAAATCTTCGCTGTAGGATATCTACGACTCAGGGTCATATCTCATTAACTTTTCCATTACTGCCAATTCACTGAGCACAGGTCTGCCATTTTTTTTCCCTGCCACGCTTCATGATGACGCTGGTGGAACCTGGACATGGGGGCAGTGCGAAAAATCCCTGCTTCTTCTTTCTCTCAGCCGCCCCCCCCCAACACACACACACACACACAATCCACTCTCAATCCGCTCTCCCGCCTCAATCCAATCCTCCAACAGAGGGAGAGCTGCTCTGGCTTTTAGATAAAACAGACAAGATCAAGAGTTGAGGAGGCTCCTCTATTCGCACCAGAAGAGCACGACAGCTGGTTTAAAGCAAGCAGTGACAGTGTGTGAGTGCTCCTGTAACAAAATGTAAAGTGTACTATACAAATAACACAACTGAACAAAGAATATCAGGGAAATCTTTTTGGAATATTGTGGTGATAACATAGGAGATACCAGGTGAGATTAAAGTACAATGAAATAATTAGACTCCAGGCATCTTCAAAGGAATACTCCAGTGTTTTGGGCGAAATATTTTTTCTGACATAGCCAGCTTGAGACAAGATGTTGGAGACCATTTTCACCTCTGTACGTCCACTGGTTCGGTTCCTATGGGTGCTTATTTGTGTTAGCTTAGCATAAAGACTGGAAGTCTGCAGGAGTCATTAGGCTAGCTCTGTCAAAGTGAAAAAATAAACCTTACTAAGTCTTTATGCTAAGCTAACTTGAAATTCTACCCATATGAACCAAAGCAGTGGACATACAGAGGTGAAAATGGCATTGAACATCTTGTCTCAGTCTGGGTAAGTTGGAAAAAGGGTATTTTCCCCCAAACACTGGAGTATTCCTTTAAGTCTCAAGGCAGCAGTAAATATCCCCCCCCCCCCCCCCCCCCCACACACACACACACACACACACACACACACAGATGATCCAGACAGCCCTGGGCCATTCAGCAACAAATATGTCACAGTAGTTTGACCTGTAATTGTAGTGCCAGCCTTAGGCAAAATGATATAAATACCTGGCCAAAGTGGTGAGAGATAATTTACCCAAGATTCTCCAAATCCAATCAGTCTGAAATTTAGGATACAGCAGGCAGATAAACAAGCGCACAAATAGACAAGGGACAATCTACAGAGAAACACAATTGAGTATGATAAGGTCACTATATACTCACGTTAAGTCATTAATGGAATATTAAACTGATTTTTCATCAGGGTAAAATGAGGTCAAACGCAGTGCCACGCTCTAGAGCAGTTTAAATATTTTACTGCATGGTATTTCTGGTATGGCAACGGCTTGTGCCAAAAATTCTGTGGCCCCACCCATCCATACATGGACAACACACACTCCTGCATTTACTTCAAGTCTCTGCAAGCCTCAACCTGTTTTAGTCAACAGTGGTGCGACTAATGGGCCCAAATAACCCCAGACTGCAGGGTGTGGCCTCGCCCTCCAAAACATTTCAGAAAACACTTAGAAAATACTAACAAGCATGCACACACAGGCATACACAAACAGGGATGCGACGTGCACACGCACACAGAGATAGTAGTGTTGCTATCATCTGGGGTTTAAGAGATTAAGGTTAGAATCAAAAGCCTAGAGAGAGAACAAGTTGTATGACGCAGCCGGACAGCTGCTGTCATCATGACTCTACACTTTCACTTAACATACATACAGGTTCTTAAAAAAGCACATACACATGCGCGCGCGCACACACACACACACACACACAGAAAATACTCAGAACAAAAGCATGTTGCGTTGGAGCTAGGCTCACACTAACTGCTGTGGTCAGGACAATTCACTGGGATTTGAAACAAACTCCTGTGCTTCAATCTAGCAAATGCTCATATAATGATTATGATGTAATAATTAAGGCTGCAATTCATGATTATTATTCTTTCTATTTTCTGATTATTTTATGGGTAATAACTGGTCAAAATGAATGAAGGGACCTTCTAAACAGACTGAAGTTCTTCTCCACTGCCACATGTGTTGGATAGCATCTTCAGTCTGACACTGCAATAAAGTTACACATCGTGTATAAAAACAACAACAACAACAAAAAAAACAAGTTAAACCACTTATGTATTACAATAAGAGGAAAAATACAACTACCAGTAACTCAAGTAAATTACCTTTACTGAAAGACTTTTAAACTAATTCATGTTGACCAGCTGCAGAGATGTGTAGTTTACACTTCCTGTGGATCTAATCTCATATGCTTGTGTGATCATGGAGGATGGCAGGCGACAGCGGGTCAAGTTTCTTCATGTGGAGATATTCTCACTACTTCTCTTTGGTTGAGCACAGAGACAAGGATAGTTTGTCAAATGTAGATAGTCAAATGTAACTTGTCCCAAAAGATTCTATCCACTGCGAAAAACAGTCATTCTAAACTTTTGAAGCACCTGAGCAAGCCACATGCCTGCACCAAACAAATCACTAAAGACAAACTAATAGCACGCTTTGTCATAGAAAATATGTAACCTCTCTCTCTACTGTCTCTCACCCGCTTTCAGGCAGGCGGAAAGGAAAGCTATAGGCACATTACCAATGCAGTGTTTCAAAGTAGACATTTAAACATTAGCTAAGAAGTTACTTATCACAGTAATGCATTATTTTTTGGTGGAAGTAATGAGTAAAGCAAATTAGTTACTTTTTTAATTAACTATTGACAGTAACTCATTACTATTTTTCAGTAACTAGCATAACACTGAATATAATACATCTTATCAGTTACATTATCCAACAATTTTTTAAATAAAGTCCGATTGAGCGAGACGTCTTATCATATTTTGATGTTATTACAGTATTAGATTTGCACTTTATCAGTTGCAATACAGAAACACTGCTGTGCCTCAACCACTGACTCTCTGTGATGCCTGACATCTGCTGTGTGAACAAAATATTTTGAGGAAACATGCGCATATTTTATTCCTCTGTGCCTTGGGCCCATTCTGGCTCCATTTAATGAAGTGTCCTTGGCACCGCTGACCAAACAGCAGATTTACCTTCATTGAAGCACTT